>JASDQU010738482.1:220182-231591 GCA_032191745.1 Picea mariana | reverse complement strand
ATGTTATTTTATTTATGTCGTCTTTAGGCCATTAGTTGTAATTATACCTCCTAGTCTCCTATATATACCAAGGAGACATTTTCATTTTGAATCATCTTGTACTGGAACATTTAAGTGGGGTAAAAGGAGGTTGCCCCCTCAAGGAGGCTTATTATATGAAATTATCTCTTTTTCAAGGCGTTGAGTACTTTTTCTGAGGTTTTTCTATGCTATATTGATATTTGGTTCTTAACACCTTATCGAGTGTTTTTTCATTTTAACGTTTATATTATTTCTATGTGTACCTAGAGGGATTTTTAATAGATGTATTGTTTAACCTTGCAGATAGAGACACAACACGTCCAATAGAGATTGTGGCACTGGGCGTCACGGAGACACACAGATAGATGTAGAGCATGAGGTAGCAGTGGGGGGTCTCTGGGAGGTTGAGAGAAACCTCTGTGGTCTTAGGATGGGTGTCCCTCCTCTCAGGAGGCGAGATGTATGCATGTATTTACAGAGACATATAGTGGGATTTCTTGAGAGTCTGAACTACCTGCTTAGATGAGTGGCCCGTGTAGTAGTGTGATACTCAGAGCAGAACGTGGTGTAGGAGGAGTAGGATCGTCCTGATGTTTTTTTTTTGTGTAGTCTGTATGATGGTTTCATGGGCACGAGGGCCCAAATTTTTTCCTTCTATGTACATTTTTGATGTAACCAAACATTTTCTATCACACAGTATATATATATATATATAGACATAGATATAGATATACAGATATCCGAGTTTTTGTTGAGCCAAATATGTTTTCAAACAATCTTTGTGTGATGCATTTAGTTTACATGTGATGTGTTTTATATGAGTTATTTTCTTTATAAAAAATTCATCTGTGTGCGAGATACCGATCCATAATATAATTTGCTAGTGAATCTGAAGTTGTGTTAAGTCCTCTTGGTATGTGTCTGTATTCTATGAATTCAAACATTCTTTCAAGACAACGTACTCGTAGGTGTAGATGAAATAGGAAAGGATTGTGAATGGCATAGACCTGATTAAGCTGGCAGACCACGAGTTGAGAGTCTAGGTTAATGATCATGCAAGATGTAGCTAGGGAGGAGGCCTCGGTTAAAATTCCAATGAAAGTGTGATATTCTTCCATGTTATTGGTTGCCGATCCTAGGAAAATGCCTCCTGAACTCACTAACTCATTAGAGTGGTAAATGACCCAAGCTGCAAAAGAAATATTTTGGGTGTGTCAACTAGCCCCATCTGTAAACTTGACAAAGATAGGAAAGGAAGATGTCATATGTGCATGCAATCACAAGACAAAGTATAAGTGGTTGAGACAAAACTCGTACACGCAAGAGAAAAATACACACCAAAACTAAAGTAAAATAGTGTACAAAGAACGCATGATATGTGTTCTATGCATAGTAATTTTTAAGGTAAATCCCATTCCAGGGTTCACCAAGAGAGACTCCATTGTAGTCAACTAGCTCGTAGGCACCTCTATGTAGTACACATTTCACAATGTAAGGACCATGCCACAGAGGTTTTAACTTACCTTTCCCTAACGTATCATGAGCCTGGTCATAAACGAGGACTAGGTCTCCTTCTGCGAAAGTATGAGGATGGACAGATTTGTCATATTGACTCTTCATTCGTTTTTGATACGTCTCGTTAATGAGAGCATCATCATGACATGTCTCATCCAACCTAGTCAGATATAGGAAACTTTCTTCTTCAGCATAAATGTGAAGCAGGAAATCTACTTTGAGTTTCAACGAAGGAATTTCACACTCAATTGGTAATATTGCTTCTATGCCATATACTAACTGGAAAGGAGTGAATCCAGTAGCAGTTTTCACTAAGGTGCAATAATCCCAGAGAGCAGAGAAAATTTGTAGATGCCAAGATGTTTTGTTTTCCCCCACCATGTGTTGAATCATGGTTTTAAGGACCTTGTTGATAGATTCAACTTGTCCATTTGCTTGAGGATAGTAAGGGATGAGTTCTCATGGCGAAAACCCAACTTGGCATGTAACTCACTCATCATCTGGTTTTGAGAGTGTGAACCATGATCAGTGACAATGGCTTGTGGAACACCAAAGTGAGTGATGATGTGGTTGAATATAAAAAGAGTTGTGGTACAACCATCATTAAGAAAAGTAGGCATAGCCTCAACCCATTTTGTGAAGTAATCAATGAAAATGATGATATGATCGTGCCCCCCAGATGAGGTAGGATTACACTACAAAAAATCAATGCCCCATTTTGCAAAGGGGTTGATCATGACAACAGGATGCAATGGAGCGGGGTGGGTGCATGCATTTTTATGAAAAACTTGATAGGGTGGGAATTTTTTGACAACCTCAATACAATCTTTGAAAATAGAGGGCCAAAAGTAATCATCACGTAAAATTTTATGAGCTGTAGCCATCCCAGAAAGGTGACTGCCACATGCTCCAAGGTGACAGTCATTAATGACACGTTCAACCTCTTCATGAGTTAAAAAATGCCGTAGGATAGTGTCAACACTGCGGCGATACAAGTGTCACCGATGATAAGGTAGCGTTTAGAATGGCTACGAATATGACAACGTTCTTCATGGGAGATATCAGGCTGAAAACGTTGGGTTTGAATATAAAGAAGGATATCTCCATACCAAGTATCGGACATGCTAATGAGGAACATAGATTCATCGTGGAGAGAATCTCTGGGCTCAGTATCTTCATCAACATGGGGAAGATCACAAATAAGTTCCGCAAACACCAAGGATTTCTTAGCTTTGGACTTGGAAAAATAAAGATCGTATTCCTAAAGGATGACGATCCATTTGGAATATTTTCCCCCAAGGACTTGACGTGTTAGAATATGATGCATGGGGTTTGAATCCGTGATAACCGTGGTAGCGCGTAACAATATGTAATGGAGAAATATATGGACATCAATGATGGCTGCCAGAGCCAACTTTTCAACATGTGAATATCGGATCTTGGGACCTGATAGACTCTTGCTCAGATAGTATATCACATGTTCATCACCGTTAGGGTCCTCTTGAACTAACACCATAGAGATAGTGGAAGTAGAGGCTGCCAAGTAAAGGATGTGGTCTTGTGCATAATTCGAAGGATGCAACAAAGGCATATTGGTCAATGCATGCTTAAGAGCATCAAAAGATCGTTGAGAAGTGTCATCCCAAACGAAAGGAGTATCTTTCTGCAACAATCGCATAAATCCTTTGGTAATATTAGTGCAGTTACATATAAAACGATGAAGAAATTTTTCTTTCCCCTACAAACTTTGTAGTTGGGTTGGATTATTAGGCAGAGGTAAAGTAAGGGTAACTTTAATATTTAAAGGATCCACCCTAATCCCGTATTTGGAGACAACGAAACCAAGGATTCGACCTGATTCGAMAACAAAGATGCACTTGTGTGGGTTCAAATGAATACAGTATAATCGACATCGAAGAAAAATAGCCCGTAAGTGACCAATATGGTCTGATCAACTGAACGAATGGGCAAGTAAATCAGCAAGGTAAGGTTCCACAATATGTTTGATATCATGGAAAGCATATGACATGGCCTGATGGAATGTAGCACCAACATTTTTGAGACCAAAAGGTAGTTTCCGATAGGGAAAAGTTCCCATGGGTAGATGAAAGTTGTCTTATGTTGATCAGTGGGTAGAATATTAATCTGTTTATATCCTAAGAATCCATTCATGAAAGAGAAAATAACACTGCCAACGCAATTATCAATGATTTGGTCAATGATGGGTGTGGGGTAATTGTATTTTGGAAAAGCCTTATTAAGATCCCTATAATCAACGCATACACATATGGTTCCTTGTTTCTTAGTGAATGGAACGATGTTTGAAACCCATTCTATCAAGGGGACGGGATAGATGAAGCCATATTTTAACAATTTCTCAACCACTGCCTTTATGGCTGTGGTTTTCTTGGGATGAACCGGGTGGAGTTTTTGTCGGACATGTTTGATGCCTGGGAAAGTTTTAATTTCATTCACAATGATCGAAGGATCGATCCCTAGAATTTCCTCCTAGCTCCAAGCAAAGACATCGTGGAACTCTTTAAATAAAGGGGTGTAAGAAACCACTTCCTCGGGCAAGCAATTAGGACCAAGATTGATATTTTCCATGATACCTTCCTTGATCGAAATATCAATAATGACCATAGAATAGATGTTTCCCAAGTTTCCCTCAGAAATTGTATCCTGGGTGAGTATAGGAGATTGTGGATAATCAACAACATCCGGTGTAATGTCCCCATTTTGGGACATTATAACATTACAACATTTCAGAGTGTTATGCCTACCCGAGTAGCCAGGTAGGGGTGACAAAGAGTTTGGGAGATATTGAGGGGTTTATTTGGGCCCGAATTGTATCATTCATCATCAGGATCCATTCCCCATAGCTGGGATTTGGTTCCATTGCATTCCAATGATTTTCGTAATTTTGAGTTATTATGGGTCATATCTTAATTAAATTCACTAAGAAGTTCATAATGGTCATATTACTTGGAGAAACTTCTTAGTGTAATAGCTCATTGGAATCGAGAGGAAGAGCATAACATGATAACATGATGAGAAGTGACTTTCAGTGGTCTAGAAGCCATCAAGATGGATAAATCACTTTTTAGAGGAAAAATGGTTAAATAATTAATTAATTAAGTGATTTAATCAAGGAATAATAAAATAAAGTAAAAGTCACTTGGAGGGAAAAGGTCAACAATGAATTAGGGTTTCAGGAATCTATAAAGGAAGGGTAAAGAAAACTAATTCATTATGCATTGTTATGATTTGATGTTGAGAGTTCCCAGAGGAGGAAGAGAGTCGACCTTGTTGTTTTGTAGATTTCTAAAGGAAACCACCACCATTGATCGATTTCGGTGTTGAGAGACACACCCTATCCCATGGAGATACCAGCCAGGTATTTCACTGAGCTATTCAGGAGTATCCAGTACAGTGTGCACAACTCAGCCAGTGAGGGCACAAGTCAGATTTAGGATTTGTGGAGCTGCACGAGGTCTGAGATCATATTGCAGTTTTCTTCCGACCCAGTTGAGATCCAGCCAGGGCGCTTTGATTGAGCCACTTACCATCAGATTATGATGGTGGAATATTACAGTGCACATCATCCATCCATTTAGGGAGCAACTCATCCGACATGACATTTGGGGTTGTAGACAGAGCATCAGGGAAAATCCAGGGAAACCCTTCCGACCCAGTTCTGCATTTGGAAAGACGATAGTTTCGAGTGTTATAGCAATAGATTCCATTGGTGGAATCATTTGGGGTTCATCCAGTGTCTGAGGAGGTGCACCAACCCCCCAGGGGTCCAGATCCAGTGCCTCAAAGACCAGATATGATATCCAGGGCTCATTCATTTCAGTTTAGAGGCCAGGGCACTTCTATTGGAGCATTTTTCATCTCATTCTGACGGTCTATCCTTCTGGACGAGTTTTCCAGCTAGTAACGGTTATCGTATTTCTCTGGAATGACATATTTTTTCCAATCTATCCATGCATGCATCAGATCTTCATTCATCTTCTGATCATGGGTATTTGTATGCTATTTATTTGTATTCTAGTGACAAGCCATGAGATATAGCTGACGATTATACTCTATATTTCCAGTATGTTATTGTATTTCCATGCATGAGTCGTATAATACATGTTATTGGGCAGTTGATGTTCTTTACTTCTGCATGCGTCCTTTATATGTTGTTTAAACCATAGACACACAACATTCAAATGAAATAACCCACATGCACATGCAATAACCAACATGCACGTGCAATAATCAACATGCACATGCAATAACCATCAAGATCTCAAACATACAACTGAAATGCATCTAGAAACCCCCAGTGTATCATATCTGCGAGACAGAACATTAGATAAGTAGAAAATATCTTGATCAACGGGATCAGGGATATTTCAGTGGTATCATAGATTTAGTCTTGCCAGCCTGTGACTAAAGACTATGAGTACAAAAGAAGAACTAGATGGTCGTGAGCATGTAGGTGACGAATATGTCACTTACAATAGGAGTAATGAAAGAAGGTCTAGGCCTAACTTTCCCCCTTTCCCTCCTAGTTCAGAGGAATATCAAGAGGCACACAGAGAAGCAGGGAGAAGAACAGAGCGCGAAGCAGAGAGGACGCTAGGAGACAGATATGAGTGACCAAAGGGAAGTGGTAAGGTCCCCATGGATCTAGATGCAGCCTTCATGAAGGTTATTAGTGATATGTTAGATAGTCTTCGGACCTTGTCTTAGTCCTTGGCTCAGGTAGCTGATAGATTGTCTATGGTGGACATCCCAGGCACACAAGCCCCACATACAGCGCAGGGGAGCTTGGGGGCAGGCAGTAGACCCTAGAAACCTACTCGCACATACACATCTTGAGTAGGATTCCCAGACCATGGTTCCCTAGTTTTCATAGGGCACCCCCAACAATAGTACAACAATTGTTAGCATGGAGGCCGCCCACTCAGGCGGAAGACATTGTAGAGTACAAGAGGGAGTATGCAACGTTGGGTCGTGACTTCCATCATGACATGACACTGGTCGAGTACAGTGGACTTAGGGGCATGAACCATCCCAGAGAACCTTAGAGAGGAGGACAGTAGTAGTAGCAGGGGAATAACATAGATTTCATCTGAAAAGTTGGTAAACTCACCATACCTTCTTTTGGAAGATCGTCCAAATGCACTGCCCGAGATGGGGTACAAAAGATAGACATGTACTACAAGCTCAACCAGATGACCAAGATAGAGGCTAGTGAATCTTATGCATTTGAAGGATAGTTGGATGGAAAGGATGATAGTGCATGTCCTTCATCTTCCCCATCAGGCAATGTTGAGGATTCAACACTTCAACATAGTGGTGACACTTCTGAGGATTCATATGTGTTGGCACTTATACATGATGAGATTAGGAGGTTGGATGACCTACCTATGGGTGTAGACATGGCTTCCAGGAAGTTGTGTATGGAGGATGATGAGCTTCCTATGATGAGCAAGCCACATTTTTCATCTTCTCAATCACATATGCTAGCCACGACACATGAGGATATAAGTGGCATTCTTGATATGATAGAGGAGCCTTGTGTGGGGATTGTACACATGGGACATATGGATCTGCAGACCTAGGAGGAGAGGTATGGCTTGGATATAGTTGACCTTACACATACCTATCAATATGAGGAGAGTGAGTCACCACTCTTGTAGATTCCATTGATGGACCAGGTTGTGGAGACCGACATCTTGTTTGAACACTTACTCCAAGGATCGATCTACAGTGATGATGATGCACTCCTTATTGGTTGATATGACCATAGCATGTGTCTGGACACATTTGTATGGGATCTAGGCACATATGATATTAGTAGGGTGACTACATAGGAGGATACAACTACCCATACAGGATATAGTGTGATTCAGATAGGGGTTGCAGTTGGTGAAGGTGTGCAATGGCATACAAGAGGACTCAATAGCATAGGGGATAGTGGGCAGTTCAGTGCCTTATATTTTGAGAGCGTGTTGTTGGGGATTCCATTATTGACACTAGAAGTGAGAGGCATGAGGTAGCACCTCAACTGTATTTTGATCAAGAGTCACGACACTTGGCAGGACAATTGAGAGTCAGTGAGGACATGATCATGGCAGCCACTAGATGCATTGATGATACACATGCATTGGCAGTAGGTTATTGTTGGAGGACCTCGATGGCCTAGGATAGTTTAGATGGGGAACTTTTCATTGATGACTTCCATACACTCAGGGAGAGAGTGACTGTGATGAGGGTCAACTACCAGCAGTTGTTGATGGATAAGGATTACCTATTGGAGGTTGGCGAGATGTATCAAAGAAAACTGAGGGAGAAGGAGGTTGAGGTGGACCGAATCACTCATGAGTTGGTGAGCACACGGAGATTCTTGGAGGGCACACAAAAAACCCTTCAGGAATCAAAGTCCATATCAAAGGAGCTCCTTGAGGAAATTAGACAAAGATCCACTACACCTATTTCGGCAGAGAGTCAGATATATCCCTTGGCCACATTGCGAGAGGATGTTGGTGGTTTAGCAGTGGAGCACCAGTTGAGGGAAGAGCATGAGGAGTACTCAGGATCACTGATGAGTATGGAGAGATATGATCCAAAGATACATGAGGATTTACATAGGTCACGGGGACCACCCTTCACGAGGGGTGTTGAGACAGTTGGGCACACACGTACACATGGGGATTCCAAAGCCAGGGGTAGTTATGAGGACACTTCCATTTATGTTCTAGGATTGGTTGACCTTCATGTAGAGGATGACCCCATAGTACACCAAGGATCCATGATGTTGCAAGTGTATATAGGAGATCCCATGAGTATGCAGGGGCACATAGTGATGAGTGGTAGTTCACAGAGACGTACAGAGGTGTACAATGGGATTCAGGGGGATGCACTGGATGGCAGGGAGGAGATGTACTTAGTAGAGCACGAAGATTCCTCTCCCTTGCAACAGTATACAGATCTGGGAGATCACCTTCACTGTATCAACAGTTGTGTGAGTGATGATGGATGGAGAATGATTGACCCATAGTTGGTGGAGATACCTACTGTTATACCCGATGGTTGGTGTTCAGTGATGAGTATAGGTGATTATTTACCATGGGTGTCAATGGAAGAGATTTTGGTTAAGTCCTTTAGATTGACCAAAGTATATGCTACTTTCCAGTCCTACAGTTGGTTGCAGATATTTATGATGGCCTTTCCTGATACTTTCATCATTGATAGTAGCACAGGGGGAGCTAGACAGTGGTAGGGGGCATGGAGATTTGGTAGGCCAATACCACCTAACATGAGTGTCTTGATTGCATACATCGAGATAGGGGTGGATCATCAAGGGAAAACAGTTGAGGCCATGGGCATGATGGAGAGTATATTAGGCCATGGTACAAAGGATATCTCAGAGGTTGCTACATTTTTAGACTATCATTGGGATGAGGGTGGAGTGATTTCGATAGTTACCAGTGGGTCACATCAACAGTTAGTGGGGATTAGAAGTGATGAACTTCCAAATTTGACATGGGATCCAAGAGTCCATTTGGTTAATAGTTTGTTTCATATTATGAGGATCTAGGAGTGGAGGATTCAGTATGGATACTTTGATCAGACAATCATGATCAGAGTAGAAAAACATCAACATGATGGTCCTTGTCAGAGACTAGACTAGGACCCTAGGATTACAGGGTTGGGCATTTCATTGACTGGTGGAGACGAGCGGACGTTTGCAGGGGGAAGTCACCTTAATTTTATATTGAGTTTTAGTATTGGGGAGAGCATGTCACTGGCTAGTGATTCGTTGAGGTCTTGTAGTACGTCACTATGGTAGTAGCATTTTCAGTCAGTGGGGGCTATGTTGGGTTTGGTATGGTCTGGTAGGATAGACTCATTTCGGTTTGAGACCGTGTGTTATTTGTAGGAGACTCATGGTAGTGATATGTTACAGGACTATATCTCACAAGGCATTGCAGTTCACATTCTGAAATGGGATCCATGGATTTGAGTGCTCGGTAGTTCAATGTTTGATGGAGTTGAGTTTCGAGTAGAGTGGTTTCTTGGGGAGTTGACTGAGATTCTTTGGCCATTGATCATTCTACTCATCAAGAGCATGTGGGTGTCATGCGTGGTGAGAAATTGGAGAGGCCACATCTTGAGGGGAGTCTACCTTGTGTCACACGGGTGGATATGGGACCCCGATATCATATGTAGTTGGATTCAGTTATTGCTTGAGGACAAGCAATATTCCGGCAGAGAGGACTGTAATGTCCCCATTTTGGGACATTATAACATTACAACATTTCAGAGTGTTAGGCCTACCCCAGTAGCCATATAGGGGTGACAAAGAGTTCGGGATATATTGAGGGGTTTATTTGGGTCTGAATTGTATCGTTCATCATCAGGATCCATTCCGCACAGTTGGGCTTTGTTTCTGTTGCATTCCAACGATTTTTGTAATTTTGAGTTATTATGGGTCATATCTTAATTAAATTCACTAAGAAGGTCATAATGTTCATATTACTTGGAGAAACCTCTTAGTTTAATAGCTCATCAGAATCAGGAGGAAGAGCATTACAGGATAAGATGATGAGAAGTGACTTTCAGTGGCCGGAGAAGCCATTAGGATGGATAAATCACTTTTTAGAAGAAAAATGGTTAATTAATTAATTAATTAAGTGATTTAATCAAGGATTAATAAAATAAAGTAAAAGTCACTTGGAGGGAAAAGGTCAAAAATGAATTAGGGTTTCAGGAAGCTATAAAGGAAGGGTAAAGCAATCTGATTCATTATGCATTGTTATGATTTGATGTTGAGAGTTCCCAGAGGAGGAAGAGAGTCGACCTTGTTGTTTTGTGGATTTCTGGAGGAAACCACCGCCATCTATCGGTTTCGGTGTTGAGAGACACACCCTAGCCCATCGGAGATACCAGCCAGGTATTTCATTGAGCTATTCAGGAGTATCCAGTACAGTGTGCACAACTCAGCCAGTGAGGGCACAAGTTAGATTTAGGGTTTGTGGAGTTGCATGAGGTCTGAGCTCAGATTGCAGCTTCCTTCTGACCCAGTTGAGATCCATCCAGGGTGCTTTGATTGAGCCACTTACCATCATATTCTGACAATGGAATATTCTAGAGTGCATCATCCAGCCATTTAGGGCATAGCTCATCTGGCAGGACATTTGGGGTTCCAGACGAAGCATCAAGGAAGATCCAGGGAAACCCTTCCGACCCAGTTCCACATTTGGCGAGACAATCGTTTCGAGTGTTATAGCAGTATATTTCATTGGTGGAATCATTTGGGGTGAATCTAGTGTCCTAGGAGGTGCATCAACCCCCCAGGGGTCTAGATCCAGTGCCTCAGAGACCAGATCTGATATCCGGTGCTCATTCATTTCAATTTAGAGGCCATGACGCTTCTATTGGAGCAATTTCCATCTCATTTTGATGGTCTATCCTTCCAGACGATTTTTCCAGCTGGTAGTGGTTACCGTATTTCTCTGGAATCACATATTTTTGTCGATCTATTCGTGCATGCATGAGATATGCATTCATCTTCTGATCACATGTATTTTTATGCTATTTGTTTGTATTCCAGTGACGATCCATGAGATCTAGATGACTATTATACTCTATATTTCTAGTATGTTATTGTATTTCCATGCTTGAGTCGTATAATGCATGTTATTGGGCAGTTGATGTTCTTTACTTCCACATGCGTCCTTTATATGTTGTTTAAACCATAGAGACAAAACATGCAAATGAAATAACCCCCATGCGCATGCACATAACCAACATGCACACGCAATAACCAACATGCACATGCAATAACCATCAATATCTCAAACATACAAC
>JASDQU010738482.1:152651-209554 GCA_032191745.1 Picea mariana | reverse complement strand
TCATTTCAATGCAAAAAGTATGAAAACACTTATCAAAACTAGAAGACATGATGCCACTGCTGAAAGGGATGTATGTTTCCACCCAACCATAGGCTCGATCATTCCTAACAGATTTACCACTAGACACCCCCGATCTAGGCCACGATGCTCTGAGAGAGAACTCTTCCTTTCGTCTCAGCAACAGTTAGGGATGGAGGTTACTCTCCTCCTCCCATAGGATCTTGGCAACGAGTCATTTCTATACCAAGCAAGGAGGTTTGTATGAGTACCTCCTTAGTCCTTCATCAGCCTTGTTTATAATCTTATAATATAACCCTGCTAGCCACTCCCTGCGACAAGAACACACTTGTTTTTCAGTTCTTCCTTGAACCTGAGAGCTTAGTCTCTCTTTTTTTCTAGCTCTCCTCTATCCACCACGCCTTCCTTCCTTTCCTTCCTCAACAAGATTGTGTGTGGCCCCAATCCCTAGCCTATGCTCGAGTCTAAAAGAATTATAGATGGGTGCTATGCCTCATCCCTCATTAAATATTGAGGAGGTGTTCCCACCTACCAACCTGACTGGTAATTCATTCCTGGGTAAGAGGATTGTTCTGGTCATGAGCAATTAAATCCGACAAGGTACTAGTTTGGTGGGGGTTATCTCAACCATTCCTATTTCCCCTCACCATCTCTTTCATAGCATTCCTGGTATATCTTTGCAAACCCCCCCCCCCTTTCAGCAGTTATGCAACACTTATCCATTTTATAAAAATAACATAAATTAAATTCATTGACCTTTTATACAAAGGTTCATCAAATCAAACATTCACACATATCGAGTTTTCCATAGTCTATTGGCCAATATAGTTATATTTACAAACTGGGGGAAATTGGGGTGTTACGATCCCCTCCCCCTTAAAGGAACATTATCCTCGATGTTCTATCTATCAATGTGCTCTATATATACATAAGTAAACAAAAAGGGACATGTATGTCTCATGGCATCCTCCATTTTACACGTAGCCTCATCTGGGCCAAAGTGTTTCCACTACACCTTGACCCATGTAATGGTTTGGTTGTTGAGTGAGGTTTCCTTCTTGTCTAGTATGCATCTAGTATGCATTGAGGTTCTGGCATGAATTCTCCCTCTGGCTCCACCTGGATCACAGACCAATTAATTATGTGATTAGAATCATGTACATATTTCTTCAATAATGAAACATGGAAAACATTATGTGCCTTCAATATGGGAGGCAGTGATAGCCTATAGGCTATAGGGCCCACTCTATCCAGAATTTCAAAGGGTCCACAATACCAGGGTGCTAGCTTGGCACAATCTATCATTCTCGAGGAAATCTTCCTGGGCCTAACTATGAGATATACATGGTCTCTTGTCTTGAACTCTCTGGGAGTCCTCTTTCTATCAGTGTAACTCTTCTGTCTATCCTAAGCAGTTTTCAGATTTTTCTTTATCTGAATCATTTGCTATTCCATTTCTTTCAATATGTTTATTTCGATTGTAATTCTATCCACTGGATTACTCCAGCTGATTGGAATCTTGCACTGTCTACCATAGAGGGATTCAAAATGGCTCATCTTCAATGACTCTTGATAACCGTTGTTGTAGGAAAACTCTACCAATGGTAGGTAGTCTTCCCACTTCTTACGCTGATGCATTACATGCATCCTTAACATGTCTTCTAATATTTGGTTCACTCTTTCTGTCTTTCCATCAGTTTGACGGTGATAGGTTGTGCTAAACAACAATTTAGTCTCAAAACTAGCCATTAAGGATTTCCAAAATCTTGAAGTAATTTTTGTGTCTCTGTCAGATATAATCTCCCTAGGCATGCCACGCAGTCTGAATATCTCCTTCATGAATATTTTTTCAAGATATATTTTCTTGTAAGTTGACTTGAAAGGAACGAAGTGAGCAAACTTGCTCAATTTGTCCACCACTACCATTATGGCATCATTCTGCTTGGACGATTTTGGTAATCCGGTGATGAAATCCATGGAGATGCTTTCCCATTTCCATTCTAGAATTGGTAGAGGATGTGACAACCTTGTTGGGTGTCTATGTTCTACCTTAACTTGTTGGCATTCTAGACACTTAGCTAGATAGTCAGCTATGTATTTTTTCAATCCAGGCCAATAGTATAGTTTCCTAGTGGTCGTGATCATTTTCTGATAACCTGGATGACCAATATATGGTCTCTTGTGTAGTTCATCCATTATGAACCTCTTCAAGTCATCACAACTTGGAATATACAATCTATTTTTGTATATCAGTAGGCCTTCATCAAGCATCTGATAGCCTTCATACTTAATCCATGTGGGCTCTTGCTTTAGGTATGACATCATGGTATTGAAAAATTCATATTTTAATTGTGCATTCCTGACTCTCTCCCTCACATTCGTTTCACAGGTGCTTACCGCTTCCAGGTGAATCATTTTCACACTTATGCTAAGGGAATTAACCACCCTATTTTCCTTTCCTTTATGTGTTTGATTTCAAAATCAAAATCACTAAGGAGAGCCAGCCACCTAGCTTGTCTAGCATTGAGTTTGGATGATCAAACGGGTGCCTCAACCCACAATGGTCTGTCATAAGTACAAATCTCCTAACCAGGAGGTAATGCCTCCATATTTTTAAAGAATGCACTATGTAAGCCAACTCTAGATCATGGGTCACATAATTTATTTCATTCTCATTCAATTTTCTAGATTCGTAGCAAATTACACGCCCTTCTTGCATAAGGACTCGTCTGAGTCCTTCCTTATAGGCATATGTACACATGAGGAAGTCATTATCAGGGTCTACAATCGTCAGCATGGGTGCATGGGTTAGAAGGTATTTCAATTCTTGAAATATTTCTTCACATTTTGATGTCCAAGTGAATTTAACCCCCTTTTTTTTAAGGGAAGTGATTGGACAACCAATATTGGAAAATCCTTTTATGAACCTTATATAGTATCCTTCTAAGCCCATAAAGGATCTGATATTAGACACATCCTTTGGGGTAGGCCATTCCATGATAGATCTGATCTTGTCAAGGTCTACTGCCACACCTTCTTCAAAAATAACATGGCCTAAGTAATGGACTTGCTTCTGGAAAAATTCACACTTGCTAAACTTAGCATAGAGTTGATGCTCTCTTAGTACTTGAAGCACTAATTTAATATGTTCTTCATGCTCCTCTCTATTATTGGATTAGATTAGGATATCATCAATGAAAACCATTACAAATCTATTTAGGAATTTGTTGATTACATTATTCATCAAGAACATAAAAGTGGCAGGGGCATTGGTTAATCCAAATGGCACCACCACAAATTCATAGTGACCATATCTTGTCCTGAAGGTTGTTTTGTGGATGTATTCATCCTGATTCAGACTTGATGGTATCTAGACCTTAAGTTAATATTTGAGAAAATTGAAGAACCCCTTAATTAGTCAAACAAGTCATCAATTCTTGGTAAGGGATACATGTTCTTTATGGTTGTTTTATTGAGTTGTCTATATTCTATGCATAGTCGAAGTGTGCCATCTTTATTTTTCACAAAAAAAAAAGTGCTCCCCATGGGAACATGCTGGGTTGGATGTAGCCTTTGTCCATCATCTCCTTTAGTTGTATATTGAACTCAACTAGATCTAGTGTACTCATCCTATAGGGTTTTCTAAACACTGGCACTGCTCCTGGTGCAAGTTCTATGGATAAGTCAATGTATCTTATCGGAGGTAGACCCAATACCACTTCTAGAAACACATATTTATACTCTCTTAATATGGGGTGGTACTCTAGGTTTGGTTTTTCATCCTCAACAAATTCCAACACCTGTATTTCATATAGAGGAAATCCCTTTCTGCAATACTTTTTCATTTGAAGCGATGATATTCGTCTCATTAAGATCGGCCTCTAAATCCCTTGGAGGGTTATTTTTCTCCCTTCTTCATTTTCACATTCCAAATTTTTATGGTAATAGTCCAAATTGGTTTTATAAGTGGCTACCCAGTCCATACCAGCCAACAAGTCATAAGATCCTAGGGGAAGTATGTTAAGGGTCACTTGGGTGGGAAATCCATCCATAGTGAATTGGCAAGATGGTATGACCTCTACTACTTTTCTTTTAGTTCTAGTGGATAGTTATACCAACCATGGATTAACATGTCTAACTGGTTGCAGTTTACACTTATCAATAGTCTAAGGGGCCACATAACTCAAATTAGAACCAAGGTCAATTAAAATAGAAACTAGATGGTTTGCGATCATACCTTCCATCTCCACCACTGAAGCTTGGTGGTCGTCTTGTTTATTATCCAAGGCTACATAAATATGTGGCATTATCCTAGCCACATCATTGAATGTGGTAGCTTCTTGGATGTTGTAGAATCTCCTATTGTTATGTTGTGTGTGTGGACAATCCATGAACAAATGTTCTTCTCCACAACCCCAACATTTCAAGGGTCCTCTCTTTGGGTTATCAGTCTTTCCTGGAGTTGCTCCAAAAGGTTTGCTTCCACTCTGGGAGGGGAAATTTTTTTGATACACACTTCTAATAGGAAGGATCATCCTAGAATCCTTCTGATAGTTCTTAAATATTGAGGATTTAAACCCATTCTTCTTGAATCTTGAACTACTCTTATTCTTCCAATCCTCAGGAGGTTCTGTCTGATTCCTGAATTGTTCATAACAATGCCCTGCCTTTCAGATAGTATCTTCTAAGGCCTTTGGCTCGTCAAACTAAATCCTTTCTTGGTAGGACTGAGGTAACCCACTAATAAATCAATTCACTTTTATCTTTTCAACCTTTATGTACGGTATATACCTCATCAGCTCAAGGAATTTATTGACATATTACTCTATGGTGAGTTGTCCCAACCTGAGTTCATAGAACTCCTTAGTCTTCCCATCAAAGTATTTCTCTGACAAATACTTATTATTGAAGTGTTTCTCAAATTATTTCCATGACAAGTCCTTCTCATCGATTCCTTTCACATTCCTAAGGTCTTCCCACCAAATGGAATCCTGTCCATTTAGGTTGAATATGGCTATTCGAGCCTTCAAGTTTTTAGAGTAGTCATGGAATCTAAAGTACTTCTTTAAACCAAGCAGTCGATATTTTGCCTTTTCCCCTTTCTTAATCTCTCCATCGAAAGAGGGTGATTTGGATTTATTGAACTCTCGAGGATCGTGAATTTTGGAATGCTTTCACTTATTTCCTTTCCTTTGAGAATGTGAGCTAGTTTTTCTACTAGAAGATCCCTCGGAGTTGCCAGTTTCCTCTCCAGAGGACTCTCTCGATGAGTGTCTCTTGCATCCAAGTTGGACCTTCCTCGAGGTACTCCTCCTAGTGTGGCCACTTCTAGGACCACGTTTTCGTATCTCAAGTGGACTTTGACTTCTCTTCGTATGTCGCCAGTCCACATGACTGGTTGATGGTCCATGGTGCAACTGCCTCTGTATATCGGATAAGCTCTACAACAAAACTGCATTAATTTGTGTTTGTTTTTCTTAGTCGTTTATCAATCTCTCGATATTGGCCTTGCAACTCTGTAATTTGGCCGTGGGGTTTCGACCACCCTCCTTTCATCATATTCTTCTTCTCTATTGTGGGAGCAATCCCCCACTTCATGGCACATCACCATCCTTTATACTTGTAGATGTCTCGTGATTTACTGACTACTTGAGTGCTGAAAAAAAACTTATTGTTAGCCAACGTTCTATTAGTTCATGAAAAACACACAGTTTATATTTCTTAAATACACACACAATAGAAAGTTTCATTATTTTCTTTAGTAAAAATTTAACTAGACTCTTTAGGAAAGAATTAAGATAGGGTGTCACCCTAATCCTTTAAATATGGTTTTTAAGCGATTCATCCATGAGCCCAAGTAGGCCAAGTGTTGTAACCATGATATGATACCAATTTGTGACACAACCAACACCTGAGTACCTTTCCTAGGGATGGGGTATTCATATTTCGTTGCCCCTCTTAAATCAAATCCTCCTACTAAAACAATGACAGACTCAATCCCTTTCTAACATACCGGCTGTAGAGGAATTAGACACTTTGATGCTTCGGTGCTTCGACACTTCGGCGTTGAATGCCTTTTTTCCTTCCTACACTCTTTACCTCTGGAGCCCGGAGTCCGCGAACTCCTGGAATCCGAAAATAACTCCACGTGGCTCCGGCCTTCGGGCCTTTCACCTTGTATGTGATGTTTTATCCCAAACACTCGAATTCACGAAGTATCGAACTCCAGAAGGAGTCCACTCTCGCAGAGTGACGTACTAGATGCAACATAAATTACCAGTGGGTCCTGAATACACCTCCCTCCATATCGGCAGAATGATTAGTTATTGGAGGGTACATGTGACAAGACAGAGAGGACACGTGGCCCATACCTAGGTTGGCATGTGTTGTATCCAAGTGGGTTCATGTCACCTTGGATGATGTTGGCATATCTCTTCGCCCAACAGATCACCTTCCCTGTCCCTCGATCCTATGGTTATGGTGCCTCCACATAAACCCTAGATCCAGGGCCTCCTTACTTCGTAACTTTGGCCTTCAGGGATATTGAAGTGAGTCTCCCTCTATTTCTCCTGAAGTGTTCAATGCCAAGTTGACCTTGCTGTAGATCCGATGGTTAGGAAAGAACCTGAAGGATTCCTAGAACTACGAACCTGGTCACTTAGCGACTCCGACCTTCAAGGGTTTTGGATTTACTACCACTCCATTCTCCCGAAGCAGGACTTCACTAAAGTATGGTACATTGGTCCCTCCTTCTAAGAGATCAGACAGTTATGCAGGGCTCCTACGATATCCCCAGATATACGACTCTCCTTACTTCTTAACTTCAACGTTCAGGGAGTTCGATGCTCTAGCATCTCCCTTCTCCCAAAATGGAACTTCACTGAAGTCATATTGGTGTAGATCCAATGACTGAGAGAACTTTCAATCATTCTTGATCAGTGGTTTTCATTACTTTAAAATGAAGAGTCGGATCTCAGTTAGCCAGTGAGATAGACCACTCTACCCACTAGAGTAACCACCCATTTCCTGTCAACTTTGTCGGTAACTGAAAATCTTGGTTACCTTATACCAGTTTATGACTATTAGGGTCGAAAATACCCCAAAGTCCTGAACTTCCAGAGCTCCGAAGACAAAAGCAATTAGCTCCCTTAGGCTTAGCGTAAGGTTCCTAGGTTTTGGTCATATGGGTCCTTCTAAACTCTCATGAGTTAAACATGAATCTCTTCATCATAAAGTTGTTAAGGACTTGGGAATGATATTTTGTTCTCACAACAAGGAGTTTAAAGAAGATATCCTCTTCAGACCGACAAGGCCATATTGATGCAATTCTTTCTATCCCATCCCTCCTATAGGTTTACGTCCCAATATACTTCGAAGGCTAAGTTGGGGTATATAGATGATCGATCAAAAGAGTAAGTTCACAATAAGATAAAAACATACACATAGCTTGATCATTAAATACAAAAAGCATATATATATATATATATATGCAGGCATTCACCCATTATTTCATTTCAATGCACAAAGTATGAAAACACTTATCAGAACCAGAAGATGTGAAGCAATTGTTGAAAGGGTTGTTTGTTTCCACCCAAACATAGGCTCAGTCACTCCTAACATATTTACCATTGGCCACCCCTGAGCTAGACGACGATTCTCTAAGAGATAACTCTTCCTTCCGGCTCAACAATAGTTGGGGACTGAGGTTACTCTCCTCCTCCCACAGGATCTTGGCAACGAGTCTTTTCTATGCCAAGCAAGGAGGTTTTCCTAAGTACCTCCTCAGCACCTCATCAGCCTCATTTATCAGCTTGTAATATAACCCTTCTATCCACTCCCTGCGACTAGAACATGCTTGTTTTTCAGTTCTTCCTCAAACCCGAGAGCTTAGTATCTCTTTTTTCTGAACTCTCCTCTATCCACCACACCTTCCTTTCTTTCCTTCCTCAGTAAGATTGTTTGTGTCCCTAATCCCCATTTCATGGTTAGGTCTGAAATCCTTACAGATGGATTCTCTACCCCATCCCTCATTAACTCTTCAGGGGGTATTCCCACCTACCAACCTGACTGGTAATTCATTCTTGGGTCATAAGACTATTCTGGTCCTGAGAAATTAAATCTGACAAGGTACTGGTTTGGTGGGGATTATCTCAACCATTCCTAGTTCCCCTCACCATCTCTTTCATAGCATATGTGGTCTATCTTAGCAACCCCCCCCCTTTCAGCAGTTATGCAACACTTATCCATTTTCTATCAATAACATAAATTACATTCATTGACCTTTTATACAAAGGTTCATCAAATCAAACATTCACACATATCGAGTTTTCCATAGTCTCTTGGCCAATATAGTTATATTTACAAACTGGTGGAAACAGGGGTGTTATAGAGGGGTTTGATTCCATAAGAGAGAGGGATAAAGAAGGTTCCAAGGAGAAATACATTTCATTTTCCTAAGTTAATGTATCATTACTATCTAATCCTTCTTTGACTTATTAGACACTCAATCACTGAATGCATGTAAGAGGTTGGGTGAGGGAGTCAACTCACCTCGTAATGGTAGCATGGGTTGAGTACAATCATTATTGGGAAGAGTGAGAGTCAATTAAACATGAGAGAATATGGAAATTCGAGTAGGAAGGGGGGAGAGGTTTTACATGCTCATTTTGTGCAGTAAGAGGGGAGTTAGGTGCTGGGAAATAGCATCGTCCATGCTAGCCATGGAAAGTCATTTTGTTGGGATGAGTTTGATGCTGAAAATGAGGTTGGGTGCCTGTGATAGCCTAGGGGAATTGTGATTTAATGATAAGAATGAGGTTGTATTCCTGTAATTGACATTTCTTGTTGAGGAAATGGATTAGAGGCCTTGAGAAGGATATTTTGAGCACTCCTAGAATAGTTGAGAATTCCTCGAGTCCCCAATTGTGATATTTCCTTTCCAACTAGGTGCACTAGAGCCCTATATGGAAGTGGGAAGGCCTGAGGGACTACGTGTCAGAGAAGGGGGATCCCATTTATTGAGCTGTGTAGGTTTAGAGGGAAGAGAGCTAGTGGATTGGAATAGTTGTTTGAGTAGAACCTTGGTTTTTCGGTTGCTGAATGTGCAGAGTGGACAACCAAGAGGGCCATACCTTCTTATGGAATCATTTCCTCAGCTTGGGGGTGAATTTTTTTTGAGAGAAAATGAACAATAACCCTATGGCTGGGAGGAACGTCCTTTGTATGCAAACAATCAGATTCATATATTTAAGGACAAGTTTATGTTATGTTTATTATGTTAATTATGTTATGCGATGTTGTATTTGAATGTTTTGTTTTTTGAATGATTTCCATTCATGGAGTTTAATTTGTTGTTAGTTGCATAGAGTTTGTATGACATGTTGTGTGCATGTATTGTTTAATTTGGTATAAGAGTTATGCTAAGCCATTTTTGTAGTAACATGGCCCACCAAGGCAATTACATACGTTACAAATTTGCATCATAGTAGAAAATAGTAGTAACGTGACTCATATTTGAGGTTGGGTACATTATAGATTGCTAACATATATTTTGGTTCAACACCAGACTTGTATGGGACAAAGACCAATGCAAATTTAAAAAAGTTGTTGTTGCAGAGTATGAGTATGCGTCGAATTTGTGGAAACTGATGAATTTAGAGTGAATTCTTGAATTCTGGGAAAATATGGATGTAATTTAGCCAATGAATGTCAAATTGGCACTCCCAAGGTCAATTTCAACCATGGGAAGCTAGGTCCAAAGATTCTATGGTGGTGAAAAAAGAAAAATCCAGGAAAATTATGAAATTCTCAAAAATTATTTTTTGGAGGATTGTTTAAAGAATTTTGTATAGATGATGGAATGGAATGATAGGGTCCATGGTGGTAGTACATCGTGGTAGAAGGTAGGGTTTATGGCATAGAATTTGATGAATCAATTATCAATATTTCATTTGATTTCGATATTGACGACCCAGATTCGTCCTATATTTGGACAAAAATATATAAGTTAAATGAGTTCATAAATGTCAAAGGATTTTTGAAATTTTGAAAGACAAGATTGGCGATGGAGTTTTTGGAGATCGCCGAAAAAGTGGAGGTTTTCCAAGATTGTCGATGGATTTTTGCGGAGGTCGCTGAAAAAGTGGAGTTTATCCAATATCATCGATAGGAGGTTTTTTGTCGATCGTTCATAGGAGGCTTTTCATTGCTCACTAATGGAGGTTTTTCATTGATCACTAATACAGGATTTTTGTCGATATTCAATAGATTTTTTTCATTGACTATTGATGAAAGGTTTTTAGTGATTGTTGAGGAAGAGAAGAGAAAGAAAATGAGAAGTATAGAAGAAGAGAAAACAAAAGAAGAAGAGAAGAGAAAAGAGAGGGAGGAAAGGAATGGAGAAAGATAGTCTGGTATACAAATAAATAAATATGGAGCCAAAAACTTGTTTTTCCATAAAAGGAATAGGAAAATTCATAATCAAACAAAATTTAAAGGGTGTGTCTGCAGTGATGAAGCCTACAAAAGTATCAGTGAGGGTCACTGACCAATCATGCTTCAATTTCCCAAAAAACACAAATTAATGGATTTTGAAGATCACGGTAATGCTAAATGACCAAGACAATGTTAAGATGAAATTTTTATAGGGAGTCCAAAAATCAGGCATGAAGATACCCATTTTGGATTTTGGCATAATTCCAAAGGGTTTGGAGTGAAGGTGTAAAACAAAAAATCAAAAACCACTATTTCTGAGAACTTTTTATGGATTTTTGAAATATTCAAACGAGGAAAAGGGATCCCAAATCATAAATATGGAAAATTCATTTAGCCAAAATTTTACCTATTGATAAAATTGGACAACCTTTTCTTGAGGAATTTTTTTCCCAGTCTAGAGAAAATGTAAAAAGTGCAAAGTTGTCAATTCCAAATTTATAAAGAATTTGACTAGAGCATCACATTATGAATATGAAAATTGTTGTGTGTACAAAACTACATGTTCCCATTATAAAACGTTTTTGGGTTCTCACCTGATTTCTTTCTACATGTGGTAGAAGTTAGTCTCCAAGATTAATTCTACTAGTGAAGTAGGTGCAAAAATGGTGAAACTGTTGATTTCAAAGAGCCATAACTTTTAGCTCAGAAATCAAAATAATAACTGAATATATTTGTTGGAAAGGTAATATAGAGGAAAGCACAAATAAATATTTATTTTTTTCGAGGAAACATTTATTTTTTTCATAAAGATGCAAATAAAAGGGAAACTGGACTCCATGAACCATGCAATTGCTCAAAGTGAAAATTTTCCAAACAATGTCAATTTTGGAAAAAAACATTTCAAAATGATCGAGGTACATGTTAGATGTGAGTATTAGCTAAGGAAGAGTGAAGGTACTCATGATGGTGCATATGCAATGATATGGAGGCAAATTTGGAAGTGCAACAACATGGTAATGGAAAGAGGTTGGGTTTTAATAACAATGTATTATTGATGAGATTTAATAAATATGAATTTGGGACACTTTGGATCCTCTCTTGGAACTCTCATGGCTTTACATGGAGAAAAGGGCCTATGTTAAGTTTTTTTTGTTTGTTAATTTGTGTGGGACCTGTTGGCTACGCGATTAACCTGTGGCTTGAGAAACCGCGACTCAGGGGCATCTAAGCCGTCAAAATCACCCGGGGATCGCACCCGGCCTGAGCCACACCAACCCTTAACATGGTTGGATTTTTTGTCCCCGCAGGTTTCGAACCGGTGACTTTAACAACATGGAGTGGCTTAACAACACACTCTGTCACTGACTGTCCTACACCTCGAGGACTAACCTATGTTAAGTTAAATCTTACGTGAATTTGATATTATATTTCTTGTTGAAACTTGGGATCATGAAGAATATAATGTCCCTAACATAGAAGGATTTGTCTTGTGGTTCGTATGGAACAAGAGATATCACTGCAAAGGGATTGGAGTTATAGTTTATTACATAAAAAATAATGAGTTTCCTCACATTAGGCTTCACAAGAAAGACCCTTTCAATCGGTACATGTGGATGGCGATTTCAAATATTAATGTTAAAAAATTTATATATCATTTTTTTATTTTGTGGCTATTAATTCTACTTTTAATAAGAAAAACAAACTAGATTAAAATTGTCCTTACACTAGGTTAGAAAAAAAAATATTTATAGTCTGATAAATAAGGCAGTGTCCTCTTGTTAGAATAATTTAATGCTAAAACAACAACTAATCAAGCTATTATTTTAATCATGTTAGAATATTCAAGCATACTGAGAGGTGGGGGTGAAACATTATAGAGTTATTTCAACAATTTTAATCTTCAATAAATACATAAACATTAACCATTAATCATGTCATTCATCATCACATAATATCATATGCATTGCACGCATATTTTTTCGTGGAAACCCAACTAGGAGAAAACCACATAAACGTTCCTTAACTAGTTTCAAGATTTTACAAGCACCAACTTGAAGGAAGCATCCACTCCATGGGTTTTCCAACACCTATTGGAAGGAGACACCAATCCCCTTGGAATATTTTAAATGATTATACAAGATCAAATCAACCTTCAAATACAATCCCAAAATCACTTCTTAAATATGCATACAAAATTTCTCAAAATTGTACCTCAAATATGCAAACTTGTAAGATTCACCACAAGCTCAGTTTTCCATTTCTGATTCTGAAACTTGGCCCTCAGTTAGGATATTTTATCCTTCTAATGCAATAAGTGGATTTCAATTTGGACCTACCAAGATTCAGATATAATTTTTTTATCTCAAACACCTATTTGAGACTAGTTTATGGATTAGTCACAAACCCTAACTTCCAACAAGTATAACTTTGTACCTATAATCAATTAGGATCTTAAATTTGTACCCAATATTCTTCGATATCTTCTATAAATGTTTTCCATGTTTTTCTCCTTGAATCATCCCTGAATAAATGTTATAGTGAAAATGGAAAGATGACTCTTTTTGAAGAACAAAACCCTAGTTTTAATAAAAACCTCAATTTCCACTAAGTATAACTCTAAACCTGTAATGATTCAAGACCTAAAATTTATACCCAAGATTATTTTCTATCTCTTATGAAACAAATCCAAGTTTTTCTATCGTAATTGTTCTAGAAAAAAAGTTATAACGAAAATTCTAGGATGACCTTCAAAGAAAACCCTCGAACAAATCATCACAAGACTTGATCTTCCCTTAAAATTTCTCCTTTATTCACTTCATATTCCCTTGGAAATTTTCTCCTCTAGTATAAAATTCACTCTTTTTCATTGGTTAGGTCAAATTGGTGTGATCCATATGCCATATGAGGCTCCTCTTATTTCTATGATTCTTCTCCACATGAAGGGGTGTGACCAAGGGTCACAACTTTTGGGTCGTGTTGTTGTGGAAATCGGTAGATGCGGACATGAACTGATCCCCCTAGATCCACCTGGATCTAGAACAAAACGAGACGGAACAAGACGTTTTCCCTAAGTTGCAATCATTGAGTTTACTATCTGAAGAGGAATAGATAACATACCTTATGAATCGCTTCCTTGTATCTTTGTTGTCCCTACTTCACTCCAGTGCTCTTGTAGAATCAAATATGTGACAACACAAACCAACCAACATGAAAGAAGCAATAGTAGAATTCAATGACAACCTAAACATGTGATCAAGGACTCATGTAATAAAACACTAGTCATTTTATGGGAAAGAGACATGTCACCGCATTATATTAATGAAAAGTAAAATATACAACCAAATTGCCTTGATGTCGCAAGTTCCCTTTTAGTGGTCCTTTGTTCCAACACACACATACACTTGCTCTGAAAGTTGCATGAAGATAATCCAGAAAAGCTTGATGGAAAAATGGAGGCCTCAATCATCAGTAAGAGCAGTATCTCCTTCACACAGTCTTCAACCTATTCTTTCATCAATTCTCTGCTTAATATTAATTCTTCTTAGTTAACCTTTTCCATAAGAAGCCCATGATTATATAGGAGAAGGTGAAGTGGTTAAAAGGATGAGGATGATCCCACCAAATCAGAGAAACCAGTAGGATCACAACCAAATGGATGCCACATCACATTCTAGAAGATTCCCCTTCTAGAAACTTCATGAAACCTCTTTCCTCTTTTATCTTTGGAACGTTGCCACACCCTGCCTATGTAGCAGCCTGTGGAAATCCCGCTGGCCAGCCATAGACCAGCCTGTGGAAATGATAGATTTTCGCACTGTGTAGTATCGGCAGCCTGCGGACCCTTTCTAAAAAATGGCCTTGTAGAGGAGGAAAGAAGTTGTTTTCTCAGGCAAAAAGTCATGTTGGGAGCTTGAACACATGTCTATGATATCATCATTAGAATGACCAAAATAATGTGTAACAGAATTCCCCCCAAAGTATGAGGCTGAAACTCGTGACAGCTGAAATACTTTGTAAAAATGCATGTGTGTGTCGGGAACAAGGAGCGCACCAATTGGGAACCTGCAAACAATCAAGCATCCACACAATATTATACCATGTCCAAAGTAGGCATTCCCATTTTCAGACTATAAATGATTGAAATCATAAAGATAATTCATGGCCACCAATTATACACTGTGGATCCATGTCATCAAGATTCTACATAGCCACCAGGAATACACTATGGATCTATGTATTTGAAAACTCAGACACAAGACATAGCCACGAGACATACAAAGTGGATCTATGTGTCAATTCAAATCACAAATACTTCATCGCAACCTGGACCAAAAATGATGAGGTCCAGGGTATTCAATCCCGTCGTCCATTAGTACGAATCTATCCATGTGATTACAGGTGTTGAAATCAAACATGGTTAGAAACCAGTTGATTACTGGTCACTAATGAAAACCTTTAACAAGTGCAAGGGAAATCATCATTGATGTCAATGATCCCCAAGCTATGATAGTAAAATCCAATGAGTGTGAATAGATGAGTTGAGGTTGAACACTCGATGGAATCTCTCAATCAGGGATCAATGATGTAAATCCATTGTCGAGAGTGAAGAAATTGCCACTGAGGCATGCAGGATCCAAGGCACTAAATAGTTTCTAAGTCTTGTTCCTGGATAATGAGCTGAAGACAACAAGAAAAGACTCATCACAGGGGGGCCTTGATGTATCCCCCATCAAATGACACAAAACAAGTAGCATATTTAGGGTAAAGCAAAGTACGAATATGACTTGGAATGGACACAAGGAAGGCTGACATGATAGGAATCGACAATTGCAGATGGCCGACTCAATAGGAGGTTTGGTTGAACTTCTCTTGAACATATGGATGGCATGACACTAGGCTTGGAAGCATCGACCCAAAGACGACCCAATATATGAACTTGCAGAAAGTCAGACGAGAGGAAAATGGATTTCCCAATTCAAAGGATAAAGGGGGTGCCATGTTTAAGAGCGACGCTCACTATCACTAACACAAATATAGAGACACATCTATTTCCCAAATTCCCCCCCCACCATTTCTGGCGAGTACCTCTTTATTTTTACGATAGCTTGAGGAGGATAACATATGCTTGTTGATGTAAGCTCATCCTTTGGACGAGTCCCTCAGAGTATTTTTAACAAACCCTAAGAAGGAGTGGTTCGGTCCCATATGGGTCTGTCGATGTTTGTTTAACGAGTCCAAAGA
Organism: Picea mariana; assembly: GCA_032191745.1. Taxonomy (NCBI): domain Eukaryota; kingdom Viridiplantae; phylum Streptophyta; class Pinopsida; order Pinales; family Pinaceae; genus Picea; species Picea mariana. The sequence goes on along the minus strand of JASDQU010738482.1, from coordinate 193,861 downwards.
TAGAAAACTTGAAGGTTTTTCATGTTTATAGAGTCTGGAAAAACACTTAAAAAAGAACACTCTCAGTTCCTTTTTCAAAAAATAGTTTGACAGGACTGAAAAAGTGATAAACTATCGTCTGTCGAATGTTTTATTCAAATAATTTTATGAGCATGAACATAACAAGGTTGCTCGAAAATCTTTTCGTTTTTAAGGAGTGTGAAAAGAGCTTAAATATTACTCTGTAAGTTTCGTTATTTTCATGTTACCATGATGAGTACGAAAAGATGACAAAAGTATACTTGATTACGTTCTCATCGCTTTTTGAGCACGATAACGAACAAAGACTAAGCTCGAGGTTTTGCTAAAAAAACCCTAAAAAATAAGTGTGTATGCGACGAAAAAGACAAAAAAATCACAAAAAACTGTCCATGCTTCATTATTCGGAACCCCAGTCTACCCATCTGCGAGAAACAACACTCACGAGACTATCAGGTTTTTTATAAAATATATTCAAATAATATAAAATATATTTAGAAAAAGTAAAAAATGAGATAAATAGGGATAAGAACTCATTTTCACTATTTCATTTGTATTTGTCCAAAATCCCTTTTTCACCTCGTATTTCGGTGGTCGATTGCGGAGATCTCGAGCAATCATTCGACGAACGGTCTGCGTAGAAACAGTAAGTACCTCGTCTCCTTCCTCTTAAATGGTTTAAAATTCATTTTAATCGGTTAAAAGATGAATTTTTGGACCATAGACGTGCGCTTGGGCCACCGCAAGTGCCCTATATCAGGGCCTGCGGAAATCAAGGATTTCCGCAGGCGCATAACGGTTCACCTACGAAAACCCTGCTCTGTAACCAAAGACCAGTCGTTGTGGTGTAAAAACCCAAAAGAAAAATATATGGTGGACCAAAAAGAATTATAAATTATGATAATTAAAGGTGTTAACTTCTTTCCTTCATCTCCATGCAGGTATTTTGGTTACAAAGATGTTGGAGTGGAGAGAAAGAGAGCATGAAGATGATGATGCAATGGCTTTGAATGATCCTGACACCATAAATGCCCTACAAAAGTGTGGTTTATTAAAATTCTTCAAGATCCAGGGCATGAGAGCCCAGCTGAGACTGTTGGAATATTTAATCTGTATGTGGGACGTGGACCAACAAGTATTCCATGTGGGTGTTCATGTTCTCTCCTTAGACATAAAAGACATATACTTATTGACATGGATGTCCCATCGTGGGGTGCAAGTGACCTTAACAGGAGGCCGAGGTGGGGGTTTACCGATGAGTGAATACATCAGACTCTATTGTGAACCTATAGCTGAGCAGCTCAAGGGAAAGGTGGCTATCAGAGGTGGGCTAGATGATCACTACGATGCATGGAATGTGCTAGTAGGTCATCAAAATATGGTTGTACATTGTGATTAATATCATAGAAATCATAAGTCATAGCACATTGAAATGTGGCACCGGCATTCTTCAAACTGAAGGGCAGTTTCCGGTAGGAAAAAGTTCCCCAAGGAAAAATGAAAGTGGTTTTGTGTTGATCTGTGGGTAATATATTGATTTGATTATATCCAGAGAAACCATCCATCAAAGAGAAGATTTCACTTCTGGTGCAATCGTCGACGATTTGGTCAACGAAGCGGGTAGGAAAGTTGTCCTTAGGACAAGCTTTGTTGATATCCCTATAATCAACACAAACATGGATCGTACCTTGTTTCTTGTTAACTGGAACTAGATTGGATACCCAATTAGTCAAAGCCACTGGATAAATAAAGCTGGATTTAAGAAGTTTTTCGACTTCAAGCTTGATAGCAGCTTCTTTACGGGGGTGGACCGGGCGAAGTCTCTGTTGGATGAGTTTAGCATCCGAGTAGGTATTAATCTAGTGTACAACAATATCAGGGTCGATACCCGGCATCTCTTCATAGCTCCACGCGAAGATGTCATGAAATTTTTAAAAAAGTGATTTATATGTAAAAACCTCATCAATGGAACATGAAGCTCCAATGTGGACATTTTTGAAAACTCCAAGTTTAATTGATATGTCGAGGGGGATGGTGGGAGAAATGTTGCTTAATTTCCCTTCATATAACACATCGTGTGTGGATTCAAGAACCGAAGAAATAACGACAACGATCGACGGATTCGAGATCCGTTGGTAAATCTCGATGGTGTGTTGTTCGAGAAAGAGAATGGAACGATGATGTCCATCATCCCAAGGGGTATCTTCCATTGACATAACTGACATAATCATCTCGTTCGTGGGAAAAATAACGTGGAATGGATCAGGAGACGAATCATCGAGAGAGGGAGTAGAAGGGTTAGCCTATTGAATGGCTTGGTTAGCGGATTCAACTAGACTTAAAGGAATTTGGTCGTCGTAGCGAAGATAATCACCGGGTGCGGGTACTATCCATGGGTCAGAAGACACAAGAGTTTTGTGGACGGAGGTGGATATCATGTTAATCAAGGAAACCAAAGGACGTGGAACGTCGGGTGGTGGGATTGGAAACATACCCATCAAAGTGGAATCTTTTAGTAGACCCACACTGACATTATCGTACCAAGGGGGTATGTTTTTGGTATGTGTATTGGAATTAAAGAAGGCCAGTTGGTCTACTGTAACTACTTTTCCCTGATGTGGAAAGCGCATGATACAAAAAAGCGTAGACACGATTGCACGCATGGAATCGATCCAGCTACGGCCAAGTAAAAGATTGTAATCGAGAGGTGCGTCAAATACCTCAACTTCAACATTGATTGTTTTTCCTTCTAATGTAATAGGCAACGAAGGGAGAACACCGTAGGGTTTAAAGCTAGATCCATTAAAGGCTCTAAGCGTGTTGTGTGATTCAGTTAAGGGAGGAGAGCCAATGGCTTTCTAGCAGGCGATAGACATGACACACGTCGAGGCACCCTCATCAATAACTGTTCTAAAATAGTTCTTGTCGGAAAACAATTTTTATTTGAAATGCGAACTGAGGGGGTAACCTTGGAATGTGATCTTCCAAGTAAAAAATTATTAGATTTTTATCCGTGGGGTCAATTCCACCGATATCTTTCAACAGTGCCTTTCGTTGTGTGGGACAACTCTAAAGGAATTCAAGGGTTGACATAGCAGATGGTGTTTGTGCCAGATCTTCTACGATGTTGTAGTTCTGGGCAGCACGTGCATGGGGATTGAAGGGAGACTTCTGAAACACGCCCTTAGGAGGAGGGCGAAGGACTGTATCAGAGCTCATTCATTTGATATGAAGAGGATCGTTGGAAGGTGGAGTCGAGGGATATTGTTGAACCAACGGAGGTGGCATATCATCAACTTTCTCCTTGGAGGAAGAGTAATATTTGGCACGAGTGGTAAGTGTGATGTCATTCTTCTTTGAATCATTGTTACTAGTGGAGGAAGAAGGTTGATCATGGATGAACAATTGAGCCTATTGTTGAGAAGGAAATGGTTGAGACAAGACAACAAGTGTAGGATTTTTTGGTGTCCCTTGGAGGAACTCCGTGACCTCAGCGCGTCTCGGACATTCCTTCGTGTAGTGATCATCACCATAGATAAGGAAAGGATAGTGAGGTTTGTGTTTATCCTTATCATCAGTAGGTTGTGACTTGGTCTTGTCGGGTTTTGGATTGTTATTTTTATCCTCCTTATTCCTACCCTTCCCTTTTTTGGATTTATTCTTACCGGTAGGAGTCGATTGAATGACGTTCACTTCTGAAGTTTTATCAGTGGGAGGGGTGGTTATTGGATCAGTTTGAACATTAGAAGCATAGGATTTGGGTGTGGTGTGAGAGGCCTGTGCAGATTATGGTTGGGCATGGAAAGTACCTATCACACCATCGACAACATGAGAAGCTACTAGGGTTGTTGAGGTGGTTGTGGTAGAAGGACGAGGTGCGTTAGGGAGAAGATCGTAAAGAGTACTCGTTTGTGAATAAACGAGATCAAGATATTGGGCACGACGGATCGCCTGTTCTTCGATGACAAATCTTCCCATAGAAATTTATTTAGATATGTCATTCACAAAGGATTTCATGAACCATTCTTCTAATAATTGATCGGGAAGATCGAGTTTGATTAGATATCATCTTCATCTCCACTCATGAATGTGATCGGAGATATGAGTGGCTTTACTTTGCTTGAAAGAACTCAAAATCTCGGTTCTCGTTTCATAACATATTGGAAACTGGTAGTGAGTGAGGAAAGTCATAGGTAGGGTATTGAAATCAGTGAAGAAGCCTCACGGTAACTCTATATACCACTTCGCAGCTGAACCCGTGAAAGTTCATTGAAAAATATGTAGCCAAATGGAGTCATCCATCAAAGATTTGGATGAACACCAAAGGTGGAAAGTCATAACATGATTGTTCGGGTCCTCTCTAGGTTTACCATCGAACTTAGGAATGTAGGATGATAGTTTGGTTGGTATGACAAGCTAATGAGGAGAGTGACGGATAGGGTCATTCAAAATTCGAGACAGATCAGGGAGGTCCAAAGTGGCCAAAAAGGGTAAATGTATATTCACATGAGGGTATTGGTGACTATGGGGAGGAAGTCCCATCGGTATACCAGTAGGACCGTAAGCAATTTTCATATAATGTGAAGATCCGGGTAGATTCGATTGTTGGTGTGGTGGCAAAAATCCCATGGGGTTGTACTGATTAGGTACGTTCCCTTGAAAAGGGATAGTAGATGAAACGTTCGAACCCCAAATGGAATTGGAGGTCCCGGGGTAAGGTTGGCCCATACTAGGGGGTACGAAAGAGGTTACTTAAGGTTGTTGCCCCCCAGTCGATTGAGTATTTCCCTGGGTAAGAAAGTTCCAATACTGGGCTAAAGTTGTCGGGATGTTCTATCCATAGGGTGGGGTGGGTGGAGGTTGTCCTCCGACTAGAGGTTGTGTCCTCATTGGGGTTTGACCTCCAAGCGGGGGTTGAAATTGGACCCCAGGATTAAATTCTCTACCAACAAGAATCTAATAATTAGGTGTGAAAGACTGAGTAATGCCACTAGGGTCGGGTCCGCCAGTGAGAGGTGGATAAGACCCTCCAGAAGGGGGCTGAGGAAGTGTCAGAATAAAATTGGGAACAGGATTGTGCCCAAGAGGAGTGAAGACTCCAAGAGTTCTAGATGGGACTTGGGTAGGAACATCGATAGAAGAATTCAACACATTATACCCAAGAGAAAGTGATGGGATCTGACTAGGTAAAAGTGGTGTGCCAATAGGTGTTTGGCTAGCCACCGTATTCCCCATGGGAATAATCATAGTATTTGGGACCATCGTGGAATGGGCCTGCTGAAGAGGGATGGTTGAACTGGAACCGGCTGACAATGCTTCTGACCCGGGAAAATAATAGCACGTTGTATTGTTAAAGTGATCCAAAGGTATCATAAACATGTAAGATGTTTTGAGTGGTTCAGAAGTGGTAGGTATTTCAACTCCTGTATCTGAGGTAGGAGGGTTCCTTCTAGAAGTCGGAGTCCGAGCTATGTCAGTGTTCAAATAAGGATCTCCATTAAGGCTAGTGACAATTTCAGGAGGTAATCCAGAAGTGTCAATAACAATTTCTCTGGACGAATTGAGTCGGAGAATGTGTCTCTCGTATCCAAGAGGTAGGCAGAAATCCTCTAGAGGGCTAGAAACAATTCAAAATATCTCTAGAGAATCAGTCCTTTCCGGTTGTGAAGGTACGTGGTCCTGGATCTCACTATGTTGAGGAGAATCCTCTGGTAGGTTAGGAGGCAAGGGTTGAGAAACTTCCGGATATTCCAGAGGTAGTCCTTGCATCCTACATGAACGACATGGAGGGTCGATGTTGGCTAAACCAAAAATTCTACGAAAAAAATCAATGACCAAAAATGTTAACAAACAATACTCACTAGTAGAATCTAGGAATCAAAACCAAACAAACAAAACCTTCCTATTCCGAAGTCACTAGTTGGTGATGAAATCCAACGTCGTGAATTAGAGGCAAGAAGGGGTTGGGCTAGGGTGGAAAAGTTATGTTGACGACCTGCTTAACGGACTTACACCCTGGTGCAAGCTCCCACACATAATCATGGGTATACCCTCCAAGGATCGCGAGTGAGTCTAGCCAACGTCGATTCTAGGTACTGTGGAGAATTTCCCCTCCACAGTCACCTTGTGTAAGACTCTAAGAATATAGGATGCTAAAGTTACCACAAACAACAGTGATGCCTGGGGAAATAGTCGATAGTCTGATCCACATGCAAGGACAGGGTATCGAGCCCGAATCAACTTGAGATGCTTCCACTCATCTTTGTGGGTATACCTTCAAGTGACCCCCATAATACGTGTGATCTCTACACTGAGACCAACAAAGCAGGTTGAGTAACTCTGCCAATATCAATGCGACCTCAGGTTTGACCCTTGTGTGAGAAGGGCTTCCCAGGAAAAAAATGTTGCAAATGGATTTGAACACTCCCTATCACAAGATACTATTGTGTGTTTTGTGCTTTGGAGAGTGTGTCTCACTACCTAATCCAAAGCTCTATCATAGCTAATGTTGGTGTAAAAGAGCCCTAGAAAAAGTTACTAGTTAAATTTTAGAGTTTCGCAATATTATTAAAGGTTGTTGTTACTCAAGGTTGTTGTGGTGTAAGACTTTGACCCAATAATGCGTAAATAGAAATAAATGATGCAAACTTTCGTTTGATAAATTCTATATACAATAGGGAGAAAATATTTTTCTGGAACAATGCAAACTATGATGTACAATTCCTTTCTTTGAATGTAGTACCAAACAATCATCAAAAATGTAATTTCACTATTCGTTCTTTTTCAATGTTTCAAACGCCAATATTTTCTGTATAAATGATTGCTTAAAAGACTAAAAAGACTTCCTTTTTTTCCTTTCAAGAAACCAAAACAGATATGTAACTAAGAAAGGATAAGCAATCAATGAAAATAAAGCACTCAATAAACACCCAAATCGATCTTTCAATGGAGATAAAAATAAAAAATTGCAAGAAAATGTCTCTTCAAATATGAATAAGAAATGTTTTTCTGATCATTAAGCAACCCAGAAGATGTAACCAACCTACAAATCCAAATCCAAACCAAGATCTTTAATCAAGCAAGCACTCGGACGCAAGTCTAGAGATTATATCCTTGTCGATAAAAATAAAAAAAGAAGATTGAAAAAAGATCAAAAGAGAGTTATTCGATCTCTGAAACCAATCAATATCAGGCTGAAACAATCAGAAGAATTCAAGAATTGGCATTAAAAATCCTTGTCTAGTTGTCTAAAGCAAAAATGGACAGTAGTAGAGGCCAAAACCCAAACCCCCAAAAAAATTTCAAACGCCGTCGTAGGTGGGTAGTATAACACAATGCGGAAATGGATGATTTATGCGAGCCAAAAACATGCATGATGCAGAAATCCCACACTGAAAAAAACCACCAGGGTGCGGAAATGAATGGTTTCTGCAGGCTTTCTATAAGGTGTAGTGCGGACACGTTCGAAAAATCAAGAAATTAGGGGAAAAAGGAAAAACAACTAGGTGGAATTTTAAACCCAGGGAGAGTGAATGGGTCTCCCAGAGACTCAGAGATTGATATCAAGTAAAACGAATAGGTCAAAAGAAAAAGGCCAACAAAAAACCATAATCAAGTTGTCTTCCCCAGTATGGTCGCCAATTTTGTTATTGGGTAAATCGGTAGATGCGGACATGAACTGATCCCCCTAGATCCACTTGGATCTAGAACAAAACGAGATGAAACAAGACGCTTTCCCTAAGTTTCAATCATTGATTTTACTATCTGAAGAGGAATAGATAACATACCTTATGAATCACTTCCTTGTATCCTTTTGTCCCTACTTCATTCCAGTGCTCTTGTAGAATCAAATCTGTGACAACACAAACCAACCAACGTGAAAGCAGCAATAGTAGAATTCAATGACAACCTAAACATGTGATCAAGGATTCATGTAAATAACACTAGTCATTTTTTGGGAAAGAGGCGTGTCACCGTATTATATTAATGAAAAGTAGAATATACAATCAAATCGCCTTGATGTCGCAAGTTCCATTTTAGTGGTCCTTTTTTCCAACACACACATACACTTGCTCCAAAAGTTGCATGAATATAATCTACTAAAGCTTGATGGAAAAATGGAGGCCTCAAGCATCAGTAGGAGCAGGATCTCCTTTACACAGTCTTCAACCTATTATTTCATCAATTCTCTGCTTAATTTTAATTCTTCTTGCTTAACCTTTTTCATGAGAAGCCCATGATTATATAGGAGAAGGTGAAGTGGTTAAAAGGATGAGGATGATCCCACCAAATCAGAGAAACCAGTGGGATCACAACCACATGGACGCCACCTCACATTCTAGAAAATTCCCTTTCTAGAAACTTCGTGAAACCTCTTTCCTCTTTTATCTTTGGCACGTCGCCGCACCCTGCCTATGTAGCAGCCTGCGGAAATCCTGCGGGCCAGCCATAGAGCATCCTGCAAAAATGAAAGATTTTCGCACTGTGTAGTATGGGCAGCCTGCGGACCCTTTCTAAAAAATTCCTTGTAGAGGAGGAGAGGAGTTGTTTTCTCAGGCAAAAAGTCATGTTGGGAGATTGAACACATGTCTGTGATATCATCATTAGAATGACCAAAATAATGTGTAACAATGATGAATCAATTTCAAATACTTTATACTCAGTGCTCAGAGTTATAAAATATAGTCAAAATTGATCCTGACTTAGTTCTCTTGGGATTTCTCAAAAATAATAATTTTTGTTACAATGCTTCTGAAATTTAAAGGCATTTGTCCAAAGGAATGAGATTGGGGCTCCCGTGGACCATAAAGCAAAGATATACAAGAAGGTAGAACAAAGAGATAAGAAGGTGGGTGAATGTCAAAAAACAACATCTGGAAAGAAGACAATGAGAAAATGATCAGGATTCAATTAAACTTTTCTATTCAAAGAAGAAGAATAACTATATGAATACCAATAAATAAAGAAGAATGTGATCAATATGGACTTACTATGATGGTATCTCTCTCCCTTATCTTCTTGTTGTTGCTTCCTTTATATTCTTGTTGGTTATGGTTGGATTATCGGTCATAAATTCCTTTGTTGGAATCTTGGAAATCTTGGTGATTGAAGCATTCAACCATTCTTGAATAAAGTCTACTAATGGATAAATGGTTACTTCTTGTTTTATATTAATATTAAACAACTCCTTTTCAATCTCCCTAAGATCAATGGACAAATTTTGTAATATATTTTCAATGTCTTCATTCTTATTTGTATATTCAACAAGACAACTATCAATGTCATCATGTGTGAATTCCATCATATTATCAAACTTTTCAGTCGATGTCCTTTTTAATCCTTCAATCTGCTCTTCAAAATCCCGTTGAGTCATGAGCATAGAGTTTGAAAGATACTTAGGGTCTGGGACTTCAATGGTAGTTCCATCAATGTCCAAATCAAGGATTTTTACATATGCTTCATTTTCCCTCCTCGATAATTCAGTCAATTGGTCTATTAGACCTTTTAATAAATTAATTCATTCTATCTAGAACGATTTCAATTGTTTGATGCGGCTTGGAGAAGGTATATTTTCTTGCTTTCTCGGTTGCTCTGTCATTGTTGCAACTCTAGTTGTGAACATCACAAATCCATCAATGTAGAACCCTTCATCATTTTTTAAGTCTAAATTTAAATATTCCTTGGTGTTTTCAATTCTTAAACCAAGACAAGTGAAACTTTTTTCCATATCCCATAGTTATACATTTAATGGCATTCTCTTCTTAATATTTTTTTCAAAAAAATGACAGGTGGCCATGATTAAACTAGAAATTCCTTTGACCCTCAAACTTGATTCAGGGTTTTCTTGAAGACCCTTTCCAGGATGAATCATGGCAACATAAGAAGCCAAAATAGGTGGAGACATGAGGGTTGCCTTCAATTCTTTAATTATTTCTTTCAAGTGGGTGGTCGCTTCTTCCATATGTGTGATTTAAAAATTGAGTGTCTCCTATAACTCTATGAATGGATGATAATTTTGAAGGTAACATATCCCGTGAGTCAATGGTAGACCATAGATTCCCTCTCTTACTTTTTGTGGTTCTTTCAAAAACTATTTTTTTAGACTCCTTATCAAGAGATTCATTTTGTACAACAAATCTCTCCTCATCAGAAAATGTTTCATCATGGATCATGAGTGTAGAGACATGTTGTACATTTTCTCAAGTTGATACTTCAACATATGGAAAAATAATGTTTTCAATAACCATATATAGGTCCATGTTATCCAATAATAAGTCATCTTCCTGAGCATGTGTCTCATCCCCTTCCTTATATGAACTGGTTCTTTTTATTTTGACCTTCAGTTTATGGGGGATTCTCTAGGTTCCCTTTAGGAGGGTTCCTATCTTCATCATCCCCTGAATTATTGCTCTATATTTTTCTTGCATGGGGTGTTCCTGGTTGTGGATTTGTCTTTGGCAAGGCACTCTTCTAGAGACAATTGGTGATTGGGAACTTTTTTCATTTGAGGGTCTAGCTATTTCTCTATGATGCTCTGTTGTGCTTATGACAGTTTCTATGTCTTCTAAATTTTTGTCAGGTTCTTGGTCACTACAATGGTGACTGCCATTTTCTTCTTATTTACTAATAGCTAATTTTAAAAACACAGGGCCAAGCCCAAATGAAAACAAGTGATTATAAAAAAGGTGGTTTGGGTCAAAACCCTTGATTTCTTTGCAAATTTTAGGTCGAAGTTCTCAAAATAAGCAACATATTCATCATTTTGGGAAATTCGTCAGAGAAGAATTTTTCCAACTTTCCATGGAAGAGGTATGAATTGCTTTTTCCTTTTTGCAGATAATATATCGAACTGGAATTTATATTTTCGGGCTATTTCAATGACAAATTGTTTGTCAAATATATGATAGGGAAGGATAATAGGTTTCTCAATGGAGCATAAAACCATGATAATATTATAATCTTCCATTTATTCTAGAACTCCTCTTTCGTTCAGAAACGATGCAGCTTCCAATGACAACTGCAAAGTGTCTTCCCCAAATAACATTTTATTGAATTTAGATAAAAAAAAATATGAATATACCTCATAAAAATGGTGTTCGACCCTCTATTTCCATAAGGTTTGGTACCACATAGTCACAGAGTTCACTTTTATTTTGATTCTCCGATTAATGTTTAAGCCGTCAAAAGTATGACAATATGTAATGGAAAATATCAAATAAGATGACATGTAAAACCTTTTATCAGACATGAAATTAGTGATTTGTGCAGTGATTTCATTTGATATTATCTTCTCCCAGTTGAAGATAGCATTTTCATGGACAACAAAATGTAATATGTGCAATGCCAGTCGAGGAATTGTTTTGGTAGAATCCTGGCCAACAATTCGAGTAAATAACTAGGAAATTTCCTTATAGGGATCCTTTAACGAACTCACCTGAATTGTTTATATGTCTTCAGGAATTGTGGCAAGGTCATGAAAATATTCCTCAAGAAGATCCAATCCATTATTCTTTCTTTTTAGGAAGTTTCTCACTTCCTCTCCTTTGTAGACCAAGTTTGGATCTCGTAATTTCAACATTTCTCTAAATATTGAGGGTGCCAACGAGATGGAAGAACTTTTATGCAGTGAAATAAATATTTTGTTTTGAATGAGCTTGTCGACACATCAAGTGACAATGTCCTTGCACTGAAATACTTCTAAAGCACACCCAGAAAGAACTATTCCTGACGTCCATACTTTGTTTTTTTCTCTATCTGAAAATTTCGAGTAATACCAGTAGGAGCACGACCAATGATAATTTTGATCTTCTATAGCGAAGAGGTTCTGGGTATCCCCACAAAATGATTGTTTTCTCATGGATTTCCTAGTGAGTCTTTCCATCTTTTATTGAGCTATTATTTTGCACAGTAAAATGAACTTGAGTTATATTCATTTTCTGGAAACATTAACTCAAAATAACTATTAGTAGCCTCGGTAACAACATTATTAATTAACGACCACCTCAACAATAAATTTGGTATTTGGGTCTGTAGGGATAAAAATAAATGTGACATCTAAAAATGTGAAGGGACAAGTAATGGCGAAGCATCGGGGTTGACGACTAGTATGAAAAGGAAGATATGCAATTCCAAAGGTCTGCACGTCCAAAAGTCCAAAAGTATGGAATGGATAAGTATAAAAAAGTATCGAGCGAACAATGGAGAGAGTCAAAGTGTTGGGAAGACTTATGAATAGGTGAATGGATGATAATGCAAGTGCGATAGTCTGCGAGTATGAAGTTCCGTGAACATGAAAATGGTTAAGTATAGTAATACGAAGAAACTAAAAAAAAAAGGATAAAGAGAAGAATGGGAAAAGGGAAAATATAGAAGGGGGGGAGAAAGGGTATTGAAAGAGGTGGAAAATAGAATAAGGGAGGGGAAAACAAAACATATGAAAGGGGTTCAACAACTGGCTCCAACTATGGGATGATAACACCCTGCGGGTTGTCAAGAATCCATAATCTTCATGACAAGATGTTTTATCCTTTGGGATATGGAGTCAAAATAGTAAGGATGTACAAAATAAATGAAAACTATGTACAAGGAGAAGAGAAAATTTCAAGAGAAAAATATTTTCAGGTGTCGCCCATTAACAGGAAACATTAAAATTTTCCCCTTCATATCTTTGAGCATATATGAATTGAAACCCATGATTTTTTGAATGATGTACGACCTGATCCATAGTGCTTCAAACTTTGTATGAATTGACGGTTTTTCCTTAGCTTTGTTCCAAAGTAACACCAGTTCACCTTTTTGAAATTGTTTTACTGTTGCGCTCTGATCAAAATATTTTTTGACACTCTACCAACTCCGATATGTTCTATGCAAAGCTTCACTTCATTCTTCTTCTAATATCAATAGTTGATTTAATCTTTTTTGCATAGGAGTAATATATTCAGTGTATTTTGTGTTAACAAAATAAGTCAAGGCATTTATTTCAAGGATGATTGGAATTTTTGCTTCGTTCCCGTAAACCAACATATACAAAGACATCCCAGTGTTGTCTTTCAGAGTCATTCTGCTCACCCATAGAGCGTCCGTCAATTTGAAATGCCAATTGTTTTGATTCCGATCAGCAATTTTCTTTAAAATTTGAATGAGTATCTTATTGGTAGATTCAACAAGACCAATGCCTTATGGATAATAGTTTTGTGATTGTCCCATGACGATGCCATATTCTCCAAAAAAAATTGTAAATTTTGACCCGATGAAAATTGAACCATTGTTAGTAATGAACTTTTCTAGAACACCAAATCTTGAAAATATATTATCTTTGACAAACTTAATCAATTCTTCGGAGTCAACCTTTTTTGATGCTACTACTTCTTTCCACTTCGTGAAATAATCTATAGAAGTGAGGGTGTATATATTCCATTTACTTTATTTTGGATTTATTGGTCCAATGGCATCCAGTCCCCATTCGGCGAATGGTTTTTCTACATATATGGGTTGTAATGGCATTGCAGATATTTTCATCTTCCCTAAAAATTGTTGGCAAGAGAAAAAAATTATCACTGTAGGATATGAGTCTTTGCGGACTGATGGCCAATAAGATCCGACTCTTATTAATTTATGTGTTGTAGAAGTAGGCGCAAAATGTCCCCCACATATACCTCCATGAAATTCTTGAGCTCTCTTTTCATCAACACACCTCAACAACATGCCATCATAATTCCTTCTGAATAATACATCAGCAATCAATACATATTGTTTGATTTCATCTTTAATTCTCTTATTTCCTTTGTAGTTATGGTGACAAGGAATTGTCCAGAATTTAAATAAAACACAATATCTTTGTACCATTCAGAACTGGATATAGGTTTTCCAATTGAAACGGAAACTACTTCATTCAAAACATCACTGTTCTCAATTAGATTTCACAACCCTTTCCCTTTGACTGCTTTTAAAGGATTAATTTCAATGTCATACTCTTGAATTTTCGCCAACCAATTTGCCCATTTCCCTTCTCTCAATTTCTGATTTAAAAGCATCTTAACAGGAGAAGATGGAACATATGCAATGCCATGATATTTTAATACGTAAGTCTGAAAGTGTGCTACTTTCTTTACAAGAGACATGACTTGTTTCTCCAACTCCAAATATCTTAATTCATAATCATGAAGGGTCTTGCTCATGAATCTAATTGGTAGTTCTTCACCCTTGGCATTTCTTTGAGTAAGAACATATCCCACAACAATTTTTGTTGCAAATGAATAAATGATGAAGTCTCTTTGGAAGTTTGGACTAATGAGGACTGGGGCTATAATGATATCCTTTTTTATGTTACTAAAAGCTTCATGTGTATCTGAAGTCCATTCGAACCTTTGATCCTTTTTCAACAATGAGTTGATGGGTTTCACAATACTTGCATAATCAGGGACAAATCTCCGTACAAAGTTGATTTTTCCAAAAAAATGACTGGACTCCATTATAACCCTAATTTTCACCACACATGCATAACTAGTAGCAGGCCATCTTACTTACTATTTTTTCCAAGCCAATACTGAATAGCTCTTCTTAAAAACCAAATTTTTGAAGATGTACACACCCCGCACCACTACTTCCTGCGTATGTACGCTAGCTGCACCATTACTGCCCATGTACGTATGCTAGTTGCACCATTACAACTCGCGTATACCCACAAAAGTTGCAAAAAATAAAAAATTTAAAGGGAATACAGGCTTTTGGGTAGTTTCCTAACCAATTTACCGCCCATAGCCCGTCACCCAACCGAATAACTATATTTTTGGTATATAAAAGAAGTTTTTGGGATCCCATTCTAAAAAAAAGAATGAAAGCAGTGAAACTCTGCCCGTTTCCTAATCCCCCCTTGCCCCAAGAATTTGCAGCCACATTGTGAGTTTGAGCCAGAATTCCCCATTCTTGCCCTTTTTTCTCATCCATAAGCCTATACCTATTCTCTGGAGAGAAGTGTGAGATAAGAAGGATATGTTCAAACAGTTGTAGCTTGGTGAAGAGGAGTCCAGGACCGGGTTCGAGGAGCAGTCGTCGATCTTGTTTTGTAAGTGACATTATGGGATTAATATAAAGAAGTACTTTTGTCATCCCACCATATGATGTGTTTTATCTCTATGTACGATTTACATTTTGTTATGACATCTACCCATTAATCCATATATAGAATGTGTGTTCGCAGTTTCTTGTTTGTCTTTTGG
This sequence comes from Picea mariana, assembly GCA_032191745.1. NCBI lineage: Eukaryota > Viridiplantae > Streptophyta > Pinopsida > Pinales > Pinaceae > Picea > Picea mariana. Next base: position 178,625 of record JASDQU010738482.1, on the reverse strand, counting down.
TGAATGCAGGTCAGCCTTGGGAGGATATTTGCAGTTGAGAAGCTACCGAACGCATTGGGATCGACATCGGACATGGAGTTCAAGGTAAGACTACCGGATCCCTATAATTTGAACTTTATATATGAATGTGGGGTATTTTCAGGATAATTGTTAAAAGCAGGAGACTTTATATGGTTAGCTCTACCTGCACTTTAGAACCCTAGTGTAGTCCATAGGGGGTTTTCCCACTATAGAAAAACAAGCAACCATACTGGGGAACCTCTAGGGTTTTTAGGGGATTTTTTGTTTTTTGGGTATCTTTAATTGGTTTATTTACTATTTGTTGAGTTTCAGTAAGTCTTTGTGTCTTTAAGGGATCCTAGCCTTCCATACCAGTACTCCCTGCCTATGCTTGACTATTAATTTTTATTTTTAGAGAAGTCACAGAGGTGTACGCGACCTAAAGAGGGTCTGCACGTGTACATACACGGCCTATCTTTGGACAACCTGCGTACATACACAGGCTACTGAAGTATCAGTTGCATGCCTGTGACAGGAAAATATTTTTTAAAGAAGAGGCAATCATACTCTTCCCTGAATGAAGCCATTTTTCTCAAGATTTGTCTTGATTTATCCCTGGTATCTGTTTCATACAGTCTTTGGCCTAGGTATGATAGCAGTTAGTGTTTTCTTTATCAAGTTTTCTTGTGTTTTTTTATTAGGGTTTGAGACAAGTTTTGTCAGTTTTTCTGATTAACTTGTTTAGTATTATTAGTAACTCTCTGCGAGACGCAGTAGACCAAAAATTGGTTTTTGGTCTCATCTTGTCTTCACTTTTCCTTTTTTACTTTCTTTAGAAGAAAATAAAATAATTCATTTTCAAGTTTCTTATTTTGGAGCATATAAAAAAAAAAAAATCAGTTTCTTATTTGGTTAAGTAGTTAGGTTAGTTGTTTTTCAGGAAGAAGAGTGTTTTCTTAAGTTCTTTACTGAATACTTAGGAATTTAAGTAGCTCGTAGTCGAGTGAAATTTAGTTTTGATTTTTTTCTTTTAAAATATCTTAGAGAAAAAAGTTAGTTAGAAAAGTTAGTTAAAGAGTGTTCAATTTGCAAATCTTTGTTTGTTGAAAAAGATGTAATTTTGTTTCCAACATTTTTTCTTCTCTTTCATCTCTTAAAACACACAATTAGTTTCATTTATGTTCCTTTGAATTAATATAAACCACTTAAAATTAGCGCTTAATTAAAATTAATCGGACTTTGTGTTTGTAGGGTCCATTAACTAGACTAGGATAGAGCCTTGATTTAGGTTGAAGAGGAAACTCTTCAAGGCTATAAAACAAACATAGGATTTTGTGCTAAGGAGTGAAAAATTCCAGTAACATGAAAACTATCTGGGACCCCCCTCTAACACAGGGGCTAAAAATGAGGTTGCGTGCAAAATGGTAGCGGAGATAACCCCTCCGAAGCTGGAACAATCGTAGCAGAGGAACGCATATAGAGGACTTATATTGGGATTACATTGATCTCATTTTCCACGGAGCTTCATGGGTATAGAATCCATTCGAGGTCCTTAGTCGTCTTCCAAAACACTTTCTTTCAATACCCTCAATAGGTTTCGGGCTTGATACCTTGTTCATTGCGGTCCACTCGACTGTCGACTATACCCGCCTGGTAGTTGTTCACGAGATGGAAACCTAGTTGCCTTTTATTTTAGGGACTTACACAGGTGACTGTGGGGGTATATCGTGGTACCTAGGGTAGAAATCGGGCCATGCTTTGCAGAGTATACCCGAAGGGTGCTTCCATGTTTGAGTTGCACTTGCACCGGTAAGTTTCTCTAGTGTTGGTTGTTGTAACTACTCTTCCAACTAGTAATAGTGGTTTGCTTGCTGCATCTCATAGGAAATTTTTCTAGTGTGTGTTTTAGTCTTCAATTATAGAAAGCCTTAGTGTGTCATTGATTCTCTCACACAGTGGAAGATCAAGAGCTCCGCCAGTCGCGAAAGATTTTGGGCCTGCCGTCGGTTAACTTAGAGCCACTACCGCCACCGCGAAGAAGAAGACTTGACTAGAAAGGTTCATTTGAGGCGACCGGGCCACAGGAAGTTGTACTCGAGCCATCTCTGAGAGGAGAACATTCATTTCTGGAGGGACCAACTATTTTTGACCTTGGAGCAGAAGCTATCAGTCTGTATAACTCTTCGATCAGTGACTTTTTGACACCACTTCTGATACATATTTCCCCTCCAAGGGTAACGCATCACGAGCGTCAGATAATCCTACAAGCAACAATGGAAGCAAATGTTGCTACTTCGTCATGGATTCCTCATACTCCCTCTATGACTGCCACAACTAGGGGTGCTTTGCCTCCTAACTCACCTTCGCAGGTCTGGGCCACTATGGTCTCAACCACCTCTACCTCGAGTAGTGGTATGATGTCATCCATGGCGGCCATCACTGCACCATTTATGCAGAGTGTGACGGACCTTCCATTTTTATACGAGATGCCCAAAATTGACACGAACTCGGTCCTCTCCTACTCCACCTTACATGCTTTGGGTCTGGAGGAAGGGAGCTCAGATGCTCCTCTACAAGGGTCCATGGAGGGCACCTCAGCCCCTTATAATGTTTTCCCTTACGATGGGGGTCATATACCTTCGTCATCTCCCTCGCTCGGCGATGCTCCTCAGTGACCCGTCTCGCTTACCATGAACTACAACTTGTCTGAAGCAGGTAGTCAAGGACCTTCTTCTAGTACCACACTGGTGGGTTCTTTGTCATTCTCTTTGTTTGGCGCATTTGGTAACAAAACATTCTCATCAGCTACCATCTTGGTTGGGGGAAACCCTGGTTATGGATCACAAAATCCTATGAAGGGTACTATTCCTGCACAGGGAACACACACTTCTCAAGGACATTGGAATCCATGGTAGGGATCAGTTCCCTCGTCAAGAATGTCGACCGGGGTTAACCCCTTCCATGTTCAATGGAACCCCTAGCAAGGCTCAATACCTATGCCCATCAAATTAGCAGGGGGCAGCCCTTTCCAGAACCTTTGGAACACTATGTCGGGAGCAATCCCTTCTCAAACCTCAACGTCCTACTATGGGAGTCAGTCAATGACATGTCAATAAGCGCATCATCCGAATGTCGCTCTAGGCCATGGTTTTTACCGAAACCCATGCTAGTAGCCTAATGTTTCCTGGCAACCTGGTGCCAGCCAAATCCTAGGCTCCTATCCTCCTATACATACTCAACAACCTAAGCTATCATTTCTGGCAACTTTGCATTTTCCAGACTTGTCAATATTATTGAATGACCCAATTTGTCATGATCCACGTTGGCCTGTTATGTTGACCAAGTTGCCCTCGAACATTCCAAAGTTGGAAGGAAATCCTAACGAAGATCCAAGCAATCATGTGACCACATTTCATCTGTGATGCTCGTCCAATTCTTTGAGGGACGACTCCATTCAGTTGTGTTTGTTTCAACGCACTCTTATCAGGAGTGTCGTGAAATGGTACATCAAGCTCGACCACTCAAGATACTCTACTTTTGGCGAATTGGAAATGGTTTTATTAATCCATTTTCAATTACCTGTGAGATAAGATGCCAGCACATAACTGCTGGCCAACTTTGAGCAGACAAAGGCTGACCATATCTCTGATGACATATGAGAATGGCGGCACCAAAAGAGTTTGATTAAAGTACCAGTTCCACCAGCATTCCTACTGGAATGGTTCCTTAAGTATTTGGTACCCCAGATATCCAAGGACGTAGCAACGTCGGGAGTCTTTTCAGAGGAAGAAGCGATAATGGGAGCTCAACAACTAGAGATGATTTACTCTCAGTCTGATTTTCTTTACGAATTTTTTCCATATGCGCCATGGTATATTCTTGATAAGACCAGACATAAATCTGGACCACATGCTGACGACATTGTTGGTTCAACACAACCAAATCCCACCGATCCGCTGTCAAACCATTTACAACAATTTTGGATACAGCAGACAATGGCCAACCCAACTCCTAGTTTGGTTTCTCCCCTTGCTCAGACATCAGATGTACACAGTGTGCAATCGACAAACCCAAAGGCCAGCCAATAGGCTGAAGGGAAGAAAAAGTAGCGAAAGAAGGGTAAGGGGGATAACAAAACCACCATGAATGCTAGCAGGGGAGACACAAAGAGAAAGAAGTTGAAGTATTCATGCAACCTCTGCGTGGAAGACCACCCGACTCACATATTCCCTTGACTCGCGGAGGCCCAAAAGTTATTGGCACATCAATAGCCTACAGTGTTAACAAACCCATTTCCTCATGGGAAAAATTTAACTCAAGCCTTTGTGAACACGGATGGGGGCAGCCAGGGACCCCCTTCGTTGTCTAGAAATCCCTCGACTTTGAACGTCTATATGTTGAAAGGTGAATCTCACATAGCTACTAGGGCAGATGATTATAGAACACCAAGTACTTTTGAAAAGGGAAAAGAAGCTGAAAACCCATCTGTTTCTCTCCATATCGAGAGAACAATGGGTGAAATAATGACACACATCCTGAAAGGGGAGTTCAAGAAATCTTCACATAATCCAAATGCGAGGGTCTCCCAGAACTACTCTATGGTGGAGGATTTGTCACAAACCCCTTGTGCGATATTTTCTTTGGAGGTCCTTCAAAGCTGCCTTTCGTAGAGAAAGAATCTATTAGCCTCCTTAGGATCCATTGAGACATGTAATCCGGGAACTATCACGCTTGATACAACCGACTTGAAACCTCGTCTCCCATACCATGTCGTATTTCAGATAGTAGTGGCTCACCCCATGAAATGTCTAGACAAAATATTTTTCATACAGTGGTTGATGAGGGCACCTTGACATGTGTGATATCGTTGGCTTGTTGGAAGGCCATTAGCAAACCCATTTTATCTCCTTCACCTACTCTTCTCACGACTTTCGATGGTCATTCTTTCATACCACATGGAATCATTCCTTCTTTCCCCGTGAAGTTAGGAGGGAAGACCGTGTGCATCAAAGTTGAAGTGGTCAATGCACCTTTCGACTACAACCTCCTGTTAGGAAGGAGTTGGAAATATTCCATGCATGCAGTGGTTGCTACAGTTTTTCGGGTCTTGTTGTTTCCACATGAAGGCTGAATCGTGACCATTGATCAATTGTCTTTGTCCAAACCTGACCCTTCATTGGGGGCATCCACAATCCCGATGATTGATAACCCACATCCTGGTGTCGCCAACGTGGGGGTTGGTTTGTGCCCACCTCTCATGGGTAATTTCGATTACCCGCCTCCTTCCGACGATGTCAAAATGATATCAGTTGTCCCCAACTAACCTAAGGCTGAAATATTTCCAGTGTCGTCGTTCTGCACGACTTACTTTAATGATCTATGGATTCTTCCTTCCCCATCATCCATGATGGAAGGGATAGGGCACCATGGCATGTCCATGCCCTTGTCCGCAATAGAATTTGCATACTCTATAGTCCAGCAAGATTCAGTCGACCCCGCTCTGACTCCTGCACCAGAGTTAGATCTAGTTCTCGAGCCTGCCTGGCCTCAAGGTTCCCTTGCCACTAACGATTTCTTAGACTTGGTCTTTCCCTCTGACAAGGCGATTTTAGAGGCATTGACTGGTTCGGACAGACCCTGGGATGATCTCCATCATAGATCATACTTCCTTCTAGAGTTAGGAAGAATAAAGGCAGGAGAATTTATGTTGACTATGACTGGAGATACGTCTTTTCCTGTCAATCCTTTGGCTACACACGTAGTTTATGCTGAGGGTAATATGGAAACCATCGCTAAAATGATCCCTATTGATATCTCTAGAACCCCTAGTTTCATGGATAATGTCTTCATCGAAGCGGATTGTTCCCCTGAGGAGATTCAAATCTATACAAATTTATGTAAATAATTTCACGACGTTTTTTCCTGGTCTTACGAGGAAATTCCAGTCATTGATCCAAGAATCGTTGAACATGAAATCACGACTTACCCTGATGCCAAGCCGGTCCGATAGAATATTTGTCCGGTTAATCCTCAGAAAGAAGCAACTATTAAGGTTGAAGTAGAGAAACTACTCAAAGTTGGTTTCATCTACCCTGTCCAATTGACTCAATGGGTGTTGAATCTCATTCCAGTCAACAAAAAGCAGGGGATGATTCGCGTATGTATGAAATTTCGTGAATTGAACAAGGCATGTCCAAAGGATAATTTCCCCACCCCATTTATTGACCAGACTGTCAATGAATGTGCAGGTTGCGAGGTCTTTTCTTTCATGGATGGTTTCTCGGGATACAATAAGATACAGATCAAACTCAAGGACCAACATAAAACAACTTTTATCTGTCCGTGGGGTACATTTTCTTATCGGAAGATGCCTTTTGGCCTAAAGAATGCTAGAGCCACTTTTCAGCGGGCCATGTCTTTTTCTTTTGATGATCTCAAACACCTATTCGAGGCTTACCTCAATGATTTAGCATCACGATATTGCAAGAGAGATGATCATCCCACACACCTCTGACTTATCTTTGAGAGATGTCGCTACTATCGGATTCGCTTGAATCCAAAAAAATGTAGTTTTTGCGTGATGTCGGGTCATCTATTAGGTTTCCTAGTTTTGACAACAGGGATCATGGATGATCCTTTAAATGTTGAGGTGATAGTTCAGTTTCCTTCGACGTGCACAGTCCCTCAGCTTCAGAGTTTATAAGGAAAAGTGAACTTTTTACGGTGTTTCATCGCAAACTATGCCAAGATCACAAAAGGGTTCATGTGTTTACTAAGGAAGGGTGTTCCTTTCCATTGGGATGAAGCCGCTCAGCACTCTTTTGTAGTGTTGAAACATGCTCTCACGTCTGCCCCTCTGCTTCGACCACCCAATTATAATAAATATTTCTTATTGTATTTGGCCGTTGCAGAGTCGACCATCGGCATGGTCTTGGTTCAAGAGGACAATTTTCTTTAAGAGCACATGATTTATTACTTGAGCTGAGGCCTGGTTGGACCATAACTCAACTACTCCCATGTTGAGAAACTTGTGTTGGCAGCAGTTCATGTTGTCCAATGGTTCCATCACTATATCATGTTTCACAAGACCATCGTCATCTTCATTGTGAATCCATTCCAATAAGTGTTGACACGACACGTAATCGGTGGAAATATCAGTAGATGGATAGTTATCCTCCAGGAATTTGACTTGGATTTTGTTTTGGAGAAATCCAAAAAGTCATTGGTCTTTGCAGAACTCATCTCGGAACTTCCAGTCGAGTCAGGTGATGTTATACCCGAAGAGTCACCAATTAAAGGAGATATGTTTTTTATCACATATTTGGATCCCTGGTATGGATATATACTATTCTATCTCCATACTTTGAAGTGCCCCTCTTCTGCTTCTCGTGATGAGCATCGACATATACGCCATCAGGAAAAAAACTATCTTATTCTCGAAGACAGTTTGTATTGTCGAGGTATAGATTGCATCCTTCGTCGATTTCTCACCCATGAATAAATAGAACTCATGCTTAACGACTGCCACACTAGAGAATGTGGTGGTCATTTGTCTAGGTTGGAAACATCCCAAAATATTCTACGATTCGATTACTATTGGCCGACGTTAATCAACTATTGCGTTGAATCGTTCAAGAAGTGCCACCCATGTGATATCTTCTCATAAAAGATGAGGGCACATCCTGCTCCCATGTTTCCCATCATCATAGTTGGCCCCTTTACCAAGTGGGTGATTGATTATACTACATTTCGCCCCCCCCAGCTAGGGGGCACCATTATATCATCGTAGTAGTAGACTACTTTACCAAGTGGGTTGAAACTATGCCGACATTCAAGTATGATGGGGAAACATCAACTCTCTTCTTGTTTAATCAGATAATAGAAAGGTTTGGCATCCCTAAGGATATTGTCATTGACCGTGGAAGTCACTTTCAGAACAAAATGATGTATGAATTAACATAAAATCTTGGGTTGAGGCAAGAACACTCATCACCTTATTACCCACAAGCAAATGGTTAGGTGGAAGCTGTGAATAAGTCGCTCAATACCATTCTACAACGAACAATCAAATCGGCCAAGTCAAATTGGCATTGGATGTTATACTCGGCATTGTGGGCCTATAGAAAATCTGTAAAGAATGCCACTAGTTTCTCACCTTTTCAACTTGTTTACGGATTGGAAGCAGTCTTTCCTATAGAATGCCAGATCCCATATCTTAACCTGTAAATACAGTTATTGCCAGACACTTCACCAGTTGAGGAACGCTTATTATATCTCAAGTAGCTTGATGAGAAATGACATGATACAGCCTTGGCTAATGAGGCTCACAAGAAAAGAGTCAAGTGTCAGTATGATCGGTCCGTTCATCCTCAGATTTTCTCCAAAGGAGACCTTGTCCTAGTCTATGACCAAGATAAGGATCCCCTGGGGGTAGGAAAGTTCAAACCCATGTGGTTAGGACCGTTCATCATGAAGGTAGTTTTAAAGAAGGACACTTATCATCTGGTTGAATTTGAAGGGAAATATTTAGCGGAGCCTAGAAATGGGCTCTACCTCAATAAGTATTACTCGTAGGTGGGTCACCTTGGGTGACTTCTTGTACATATGTATAGTTCTTATACATTTTTAGTTTTTGTCTTTTTGGTCTTATGGATGTGTCGTTTTGATGTCATGTTTTCACTATGGCAAATGTCAAGTGAATCAGACGTGTTCATTGGATTTGTAGACGGTGCTAGCCGACACACTCGGAGGCTTGCTTCTGTAGCTTGGGTGATTTTCACACCTCAAGGCCAATTGTTATCTTCGGGAGGTATCTGTTTAGGTGACGCCACAAAAAATGTCTCTGAATATAGTGCAGCAATAGAGTTTCTTAGTGACACCTTGTCACATGGTATCTCTTACCTCCGGATCTACCTAGATGCACAATTGGTTGTGTCCTAGTTAAATGGGGTTTACTGCATTTACGATCCTACTCTACATCGACGATTTCTTAGGGTATGTCTCTTATAACGTTTTTTTGATTACATTACGTATATCCATGTTCCTAGGATATTGAATCAAATGATAGATACTCTAGTTAATCAAGTATTAGATTAGCATATTGCACACATGTAAATAAAAGCACACGCATACACATGTAAATACATTTGTAAATAAATGTAGTCAATAAGACATAAAAAGATGTAAATATATATATATATATATATATATCGAAAGTATCAGAGTACATAGGTGGATGAAAGCGCCTCAAAAAATAACGAGTCTGGTATATAACGCGGGGCTTATGCCCTCAAAAATATACAAAGAGTGCACCGGGCACAAAAATGGTCTACCCTAAGCTAAGAACAAAGTCGGTTGGCCCTGTCATAGTGGACTACAGTGTTTGAAAATAGATGGACCCAGGTCCATGGCACCCCAACAACATGAGGCTGCATATATGGCGAGAGATCCTCAATCTAATCCATAGGCACAGTACGAGTGAGTGCACACAGGTTCCGCTCCACTCGTCTCAAAACTCTCTTAGCCTCTCTAGCTGGAGGTACACCCGCTACTGTTGCTGGTCTGGTGGCTGTTGTTGCTGCTTCTGGTCGCGGACGGCACCTACTCCGTGCAAAATTAGTTGGACAAACTTGTACCACATCTATACATAATAGATACATAGTTGTCAGGTTCTCTAGTACACATAAAAAATGATATATATAAAAGAAATAAAATATTAAAAAACTTTTAAAGAAAAACGTACCTAATTCTCCTCACTCCGCTCTGGGAGGTACGGCCATGTCAGGATCTTTGGAGAAGTTGATCCTAGCATAGGGGTAGTCCTCTATAGCCGGAATATTCTGAGACCACTAGTCAACAAATGTATCATCGAAGGCCTCGATGGTCCTCCCCCCCCCTGTCGTGGAAACAATGTTACCCAACTGCACATTGTTGGGAAGGAGGCCACGTTCCCCCGTATAGTCTCTCGAGGACTAAGACTGGGTACCCTCTCGAAGAAGAAAGAGCAAAGAATAGTCCCAAACCCAAATTTCTTGTTGTTCCACCCACGACACTCTATGAGTTGTCTCTTCATGAACTCTAGCATGGTTGTACTCCAATCGAACACTCATGCATTTAATCACTATACCACGTAATGAATATGCACCCAGGAGGCGTAATGTAAAGCCACGAATCTGGTGATTCACCCAATAAGTAAAACTATCACTTTCAGTGATAGGTTGGTGATTTTGTGGATCGGTACCTAGGAACCCACTTTATCTGTTCTGGCCTCACAGTGTTGTTTGATCAGCACGGAAATGTTGTGAGGCCCAGAGGAAAACGCACGAAGGTTGACTACTTCCCCTCTCCTCGAGAGGCCAGTCAAAAAATAAATATATTTAGTAGTTGGATTCAATGACTGTCCCTCGAGCATAAAAGTCATTACACCTGGGTTCCAGTAATCCACCAAGGCATTCAGCAGCCTGGGTTGTTCCCGCATGAGTGGACACCGAAAGAATTTCCACAACCCGCATTGTTTTAATTCGACGACAACAGTGGGGTCTTCCTCTACCATTGAATCAATGTCCTCATGCTCGCTCTCTCTCCAATGGACATAAATCCTACAGAATGACAAGTTCAAAGGAGAGTCAAATGATGCATTTTTAAATTTTTCATATGTTTGAGGATGTACATGGGTTGTATTGAGGACAGTCGTGTATGTACGCAGGCAAAATTTTCACTTCCCACGTGCATATGCGAGTTGTGCTTGGACAGCCTGCGTACACGCAGGGTTGACCTTTTTAAAGGTGTGTGCCCCTCCAAAAAACAAAAAGAAGTGAAAAAAGGAAAATTGGGAATGCAAGAGGGACTAGATTGTACTTACTTGGTCCAAGCGGAAGTTTATTTCATCCACTGAAGCTCCTGGAATCCACTTCTTTCACAAAGGGGTGTTTTTGGATTTTTGGTCAATTCTCAATTTACAATGGTGATAATGAGCTGTCAGCTTCTATTTATAGACTTTTTTGGTTCTTTTTGTCATTTTTTGACCCCCGTTGTCATTTTTTCTGGCTTGAAAATCATGTAATGTGGTTCTTGAGTTTCTCATTGGATGTTAAGATAAACTTTACTTTTGGTTCAGAGAACTTTTTGGGAGTTGGGGCACTTTTATGGTCCTTTGGTGAAAAGTCATTTTTTCCAACTTTGTGCATTTAAGTTGGGATTCCACCTCCACTTGTTGCACCTCGTTGTATTTTTTTCTTTACCATAGGATTGACCCCACTAAATTGCGACATGAAACCATCATTGTTTCTCTAGAAGTGTCGTAATTTAGTTGTAGAGCCTACCCTCACATGGATGCCCTAGGTAGATCTTGGTTTCATTTTGGTGTCCATGCCATCGCTAATGACTATAGGCTCGGGAGTCCTTTTAGTATTGTCTTGATTACGAGTTTGAGCCTTCACATGTCTCATATATTATCACTCTTGGCCTCACCCTTGGGACTCCCAAAAAACAATCGGGTCTTCTTTTAAGCCCTTTTCAGACCCTCTAAACATGAAAATATTGCTAAGTGATCATGTTGCCCTTCACTCTCGCCAAAATAAAATTTGAAGGCACGTCTATCTGGTGGTATTTTACCCCTTTTTCGGTCTGGATGGTCAATTGTACGAACAAAGCATACTCTAGGAAATCCGGTTCACTAGAAGAGTATTCTCAGGTATAATTTTAACCCTTTTTCGGGCCTGAGGGACTAAATTTATGAAAAAGGAACCCCCACATAGTCCATAGTTAAGATCTTTTCAGACTCCCTAAAAGTGAAAAGATCGCCGAGTGAGAATGTTTCTTCACACTTGTTAAACTGGTCCATAAGAACATCCATTACGGAGTCCATAATTAATCTCTTTTCAGACTCCTTAAAATCAAAAAGATCATCGAGTGACCTTGTTCTTTCACACTCGTTAATTGGTTCAGAAAAACATCTATTGGCATGAGTTTATCCCTTTTTCCAGCTTGTAGATTAAGGAGGAAAAAGGTACACCTCAGGAGATTCGTCTCGCCAGGAGATTTCTCCTCAGTAAATTTCACCTCTTTCGAGCTAAGGAGACTGAATCTAGAAAAAGGTAGCAAATCCATAGTTAAGCTCTTTTCAGACATCTTAAAATTGAAAATATTTCTGAGTGATCTTGTCTTTATCACACTCGTTAAAATGGTTTTGAATAGACATATTTTTTGTGCTAATTTATCCCTTTTTCGAACCGAATAGACTATCTTCGAAAAAGGTACCCCGCTGGAGTCTTCTTTTGCACTTTTTCAGACTCTCTAAAAATGAAAAACCATCGAGCGTACCTTCTCTGGGATCGTTTGAAATTTCATTGAAGGACGTTATCATTGTGTCCTGTTAATTGCATTTTCATTTCAGCTTATTTGGCCTAATTCCATCTCCATGTGGCTCTCGACTTAACCTTTGAAGCATGCCTTATACGCAAGCCTTGTAGCACTTTGCCTCTACGTCTTGACACCTTGACCCATGGAGGAATTTTCGCGAATGTCCTTTTCCTATACATGCTTCCTTTCTATGAGCATCAGTGTGTTCCTTGCGCTTGGAACTAGTATGTTTTCCACACTCGTTCCTCCTTTGTAACATAGCATTCTTTTATTCTTTTTCAATCTTTCAAAATATTGAAAAAGACAAAAAAAATCAAACATACCCCAAAAATAGGATGGGAAAAGTGTTTTCTTTTTATGGCATCACAATGAGTCACCCTCGGAAAAAGCACATACTTTCATTTGTTCGTCAAGATATGGGAATTAATATGACCTTAGGGATCTGTTCTCGTAACATAGAGTTGTGTCCTCCTCCATTTGGTTATTCTTCCAAACATATGGAGAGTTTGTGTTGCCTCCTACATCGTAAACTTATGTCAATGTCATGTTGCCTGAGTCTCATCATTCATCATGCTATTGTCCAAGGGACGTTTTACCCAAATTAAGTTGTCCCTTCTGTAGTTTGTCTCTTTCCCTCATGCTCATCCATCTCGAAAGTATAATCAAAGTCTTTGTTCAAAATCAATGAAGTTCTCTACCTGATCACCAAGATCCTCTTGCATGTTCCTTGACAAGTCATCGAAGACCTCTGGGTAGTGAATATGTACACTCACATTACACTCCTACCCGATTTTAGAAGATCTTGAAGTTGTTGCTCGAGCTCTGAAGACCTCATCTCTAGCTATTAGGTGTCGTTAGCTTCTTGAGATGGATTTTATTCATGTATATCTTTTGATTTTGAGATGTAGATCCGTTATGTATTGTTCGTGGCTACACTTTATATAGTTATATGACATGGATCTGCAATGTATTTGATTGGAATCCATGATTTATTTCATCTTGAGCATGGGCATGCCCGCCTCGATGAGACAACTGTTATTTTGCAGATGGCACCTCCCGAAATATGGTCCCGGGCTCACTCGCTTCGTACATTGGTAAAGATTTGTAATGTGTTTTGGCCATTAGATGCTCTTCTGACCTCACACATTAGGGGATATCTGTTATAACCTTAATTTGCACCATACATGCATACCTAGCAGCGGGCCATCTTACTTACTATTTTTGCTAAGCCAATATTGAATAGCTCTTCTTAAAAACCAAAATTTTGAAGATCTATGCATCCTACACCACTACTACCCGTGTATGTACACTAGCGGCACCATTACTGCCCAAGTACGTATGCTAGTTTCACCTTTACAACCTGCGTATACCCACAAAAGTTTCAAAAAATAAAAAGTTGCAAGGGAATACAGGTTTTTGGGTAGTTTCCTAACCAATTGATCGCCCATAGCCCATCACCTAACCGAATAACTATATTTTTGGCATATAAAATAAGGTGTTGGGGTCCCATTATAAAAAGAATCATGAAAGCAGTGAAACTCTGCCCATTTCCTAATCCCCCCTTGCCCCAAGAATTTTCAACCACAATGTGAGTTTGAGCCAGAATTCCCCATTCTTGCCCTTTTTCCTCATCCATAAGCCTATGCCTATTCTCTAGAGAGAAGTGTGAGAGAAGAAGGATATGTGGAAGCATTTGGAGCTTGGTGAAGAGGAGCCCTGGACTAGATTTGAGGATCAGTAGTTGATCTTGTTTTGCAAGTGACATTATGGGATTAATATAAAGTACTTTTTTCGTCCCGCCATATGATGTGTTTTATCTCTATGTACGATTTACATTTTGTTATGACATCTAACCCATTAATCCATAAATAGAATGCTTGTTCACAGTATCTTGTTTGTCTTTTGGTGAATGCAGGTCAACCTTGGGAGGAGATTTGCAATTGAGAAGTGGTCGAACGCATTGGGATCGAAACCAGACATGGAGTTCAAGGTAAGACTACCAGATCCCTATACTTTGTACTTTATATATGAATGTGGGGTATTGTCGGGATAGTTTTTAAAAGTAGGAGACTTTAGACGGTTAGCTCTTCCTGCACTTTAGAACCCTAGTGTAGTTCGTAGGGGGGTTTTCCCACTATAGAAGACTCCTTTATTGGATGATGGAGAGTTGAGTTCATTTATATATTTAACCCTCTATGGGTCAATATATATTCCTTCTTTCCATACAATATGACCCAATAACTTGCCTTCAGTTGCAACAAATAAAAAAATAATCTACATCTTTCAAATATTTTCCTTAAATGATGAAGTTGTTCATTTCTTTTCTTTGAATGGAATTTCAAATCATCTTGGTATTCCACTATGAATTTTCCTATAAAACCCTCAAAGGAATGATCCATATTCCTCTGGAACATAGCCCCGACATTCTTTAGACCAAAGGGAATCTGAGCATCTACATATGTTTCCTAAGGAGTTATGAAAGTTGTCTTTGTTCTGTCTTCCTCTACAACAAAAACTTGATTGTATATAGAAAATCCATCTAACATGGACATACAAGAAGATCCAATGACTTTTTGAACAAGGAATTCCATGTTAGATAGAGGGTAATTGTCCTTTATACTTGATTTTTTAAGATCCCTGAAATCCACACACATTCGAATCTCCCCAATCTTCTTTCTCACAACCATCGGATTCGAAATCTAGTCAAAATGTCTGATGGGATATATTATTCTATATTTCTTCAATTTTTCCAACTCAATCTTCACTAGTGGTTTCAAATTGGGGTTCATCATCCTTATCTTCTTCTTAACAATATTTTCTCCTTCTCTTAATGGGACGACATGCTAAAATATTGTTTTATCATATGCCTTTAAATCAACATAACTCCATGGGAAAACATCAAGATATTATTTAAAGAGTGTGACATATTGATCAACTTCATCGGTTGTACAATCAACTCCCAAGTTAATTTACTTTGGGGAACTATGAGTCCCAATATTGAATTTTCTCGTGTCTTGAACTTTTTGGACCGATTCTTCTTCCAAGAGATTTTTGGCATGATCATCTCTTGTGAAAAGAGATTTAGACTGGACATAATTCTTTGACACAACAATAATGTCATTATCTTCATATTCATTTTCATTTACTAGAAAATTGTCCAGGTCTTCATCATTTTCAAATAATTGAAGATACTCTTGATTATCAGGTACAAAAGTTTGAAATACTATTTTAACTTGAAATATGTTTCACTCTGTACATCATCTAGATTCGACAGTGAAGTCACCAATGCCAATGAGCTTTCCTTTTGATTTTTATCCCTTGGAATGAAAGAAATATTAAAAGAACAAAAGGACTCCATCAATTCATTTACTCTTTTTAAATATAATTTAATCCTTTCATTCTTAATCTTATGTTTCTAAGTGACTTGATTTATTACTAACTTAGAGTTTCCAGTCATGATCAAATTTTTGATCTTCATTTCTCATGCAAGGATCATTCATTTAATAAAAAATTCATATTGTGTTTCATTATTTGTGCAAGAAAACTCAAGTTTGATAGAATGTGGGTACATATTCCTTTCGGGGATTTTAAGAACAATTCCAACTTTGCTTCCTGAGCTTGAAAAATCTCCATCGAATGACATCCTCTAGTAGCCCACAAAATGATTGTCTTCAATTTCAATATCCTCAATTTGTTCCATATCCAGGATGGCATAGTTTTCGATACCGACATATATATAATCTTCCATAAGCTCGTTGTATTTATTTTTGAAATAAAATGGTCTCCTAGGTTCACGAGGAACCTTGAACATTTCTCTGTCTTTATCTAGCAACATCATGCAACTTCCATCATTCATTATATAGCCTTCGATCATGGATGATCGGTCTTTTCCGAGGACAACTACATATGCAGGAGGTAGGTCCACCACCACAATATTGAAAATTGTAATAATATAAGGATCAACAATGATCAAGCATAAAAATATTTAATTTCTCCATAGGCTGGCACCTGTTTGGAATCTATCGCGTAAATACCTTTATCATAGTATCTAGTGCAACTCATACCCAACGCCTCCATTACTGCCAAGGGCATGATATTGTTTGTTGCAGTAGTATCAACTAGACAATTATGGAGTGCAACATCATGGTTTTTTATTGAAATATAGAAGGGTGGGACTTTGCCTCTCAAATTGATTGTTGATGTGCTTTTAATTTGTTTTGGGCTTGCGAAAACTACTTCAATTCTTGCAGCTGGCTCGTCCAATTACAACTTCAAAATATTTTCCCTTTGTTGGGGAATCTTTACCAATTCTATGAAACCCGTAGTAATCCTCAACTTACTCAAATCATCAACAACATTATATTTCATCTAGGGGGGGGCTTGATATTTCAAGTTGCTTCTTAGCTACAGTGTTGCTTATAACATTTTTGTTGTCTCTTTCTCGTTCTCCTTTTCTTTATTTTTTTCTTTGTCTTTTTCATAATTATCTTTAATTTTGGACTTATTTACAAATTCCTATGTTTGGGAAACATTCTCTTGTGATTCAGGCTCATCTTCACCTTCTTCAAATATATACATGGACGTCTCGCATCTGTCCCTCTATACAAGTTCAAAAATTTTCTCTAGTAAATAATCATTTTCTTGTTCATCTATTTGTTCATTATATGGTTCATCAAGAACTGTTGCATTTGGAATTGGTTGTCTGGGGACCCTCTGTCTTTTTTGATTATAAACATTTTCAAACCTCACTCTTTTCTCTTGAGGAGGGTTCCTTCTTTATTCTTGGACCGACATCCTTGTATTGGATATATAATTATCGTTCCTTATCAATATGGCTATTTCATTTTGAATTTTTCTAATTGTTCTATTCATCTGTGCAATATCGATCCTTTTCTTAGTCTCTTGGGCTGCAACAAGGTCTATTTTCACATCTGGTATAGTTCCCTTGAAAAATGCTCCACCAGTGGCCTAATTTTGACTTGGTCACATCCTTTGCTTTTCATTTATTTTCTAACTAGAGGATCCTTGATCATCAATATTTAAATTACCCATCTTCCTTTATACTTTTCTGAGGATAATGTCAGGGTCAACACCTGTTTCAATCATAATTTCCTCCATTTATGTGGCTTTAGTCATTGCTTCCTCTAGGGTATCCATTGGGATGTTCTGATAGAAAAATTTACATTTGGTGGCATGGCATTTTTATAACAACCAAGTATCATTGGATCATTTGGCCTTTTATCTTCAGGAATCTTGTTCATAGTTTTATTGAATCTAATATTGAAATATCCTATTCTTTCATTCATATTTAAACAAATATGAGTGAAATTATTGAGAAGAGTATGATATGTGACTTGAGGAGTGAACATAATAAGGAACATGGTTTTGAGATCATTGAATGAACCAATTGATTTGGTGGGAAATGTTGTATACCATTCATAGTCTTGGCCAAATAAGGTTTAAAGAAACAACCTTACAATTACATCATCATATTCCACAATATGAAAATCACAAACATCCAAGAACAAATCAACATGTATTTTAGCATCAATTGTTCCATCTCTGAAAAATTCTTTCAAAGTACCTTTAGGAAGGATTGGGAGATCATGTTGTTTGCCTCGTAGGTCAAGAGGATAATCCTGTATCCTTCTGGGGTTTTTGAACCTTCTCCTTTCTTCATGTCTTCTTTCCTCCTTTGTTTCTTCCTATAACATCAGAGGTTTTGAACCCCCATTTTAATAATGTATTCTTATAATGCTGAGAGGCCAAAGTGCCCAAACAATTATTAAAAGGCTAGTGTGCCCAAGACATGTAATGTTTTTTATCATTATTAATAATAAATACATGGTTGGCTGCTAGATGGACAATGACTAGAGTTATAGGGGGATATGATTCCAAAAGAGAGGGGGCTTGAGGGGATAAGTGTTTATTCCTATTTTAATTACCCTTTTTATCTAAGGAAGAGGATCGGTTACATGAGCTTCTTGGGGAAGGCCATGAGGTTCTTGATTCCCCACGAGAGATACTTAAACCCATCCCTATTCTGATTGTGGGGTTGGTCATTGGTCGATGGTCATTGGTCGTTGTCTCATTCGCTCCTTCCCTTCTTGATGCAGGAGCATCGCCAGCACCATCAAGAGAGCCAGTGTGGAGCGGAAGACAGCTGGATAAGCCAGCACACATTTTTGAAAATTCTTTGAAATTGTTGCGCAGATCTTAAATGAGTTAATTAAGAGATGGTGCACTTGTGTATTGTAATGGACCTTGAGCCTTTAAGCTCTTGTCCTTTGGTAGATAGTCGGCATTTAATAGATTTAATGTTGGTAGATAGGATTTTAACTGTAGATTTGATAGCTTAGAGTCTGAGAGGGAAAAGGGATATAGACACCCTCATTGTATCATTGTAACATTATTCAGGAGAAAGAAGAGAAGAGCAAGTAGAGAACTGTATGAAGAACACTCATGTACAGGCATTTGAATTAATAGAATAAGCTTTGATTCAATTTCATGGTTATGTGTTGTTTCTCTGTGTATTGATATTATGCTCATGAATGTTTGTTCCTGTCATACATTTGCTTTTATATGCTGTGTATGTGATTTCATGTGTGAATTGAAGTCTGAGAGGAAGGGTGAATGAGTTTCAATTGTTTCTCTAATTGAGCCAGAGGATTCCTGCAAGGAGTGCAGTCGAAGTGTCCACAAGGAGTGCGTTGACAGAAGGGTTCAATTAGAGGTAACTTTTCTTCTCATTTTCCTCGGAGTGCAGATAGACACAGTGTCGTGCAAGGAGTGCGCAGGCCAAGCTAAGTCTCAGAGTTGCGATTCTGAGCAGAAGTATCGGAAAGACTGCTGCTGCAGGAGTGCGCAGAGTCAAAAGACTTCAACGCGGAAGCGTCATTGAAGGGTTTCCACAAGGAGTGTGCGCAAGCAGTTCTCAGAAGGGCTTGAGAGGTCGAGAACAAGCTCAGGAGGAGTAGGCCTTCAGAATTATTGAAAGGTTGCATAGGAGATTTCGTGGAAAGAAATCCCCAAAGGGGGAAAGAAATCAGTGGTCAGAATCCTTAGTGCATAGAGGGGAAGTTCCGCGAAGGCATCAGGATATTGGATCCATCAGGATTTTGATAGGAAAGAGAATCGAGACCTCGTGGGTTTCGAAAACCTGAAGGAGATCCTAGCCGTTGATCTCGGGCAGGACACGTGTCAGAGGATCCAAAGGAGTCAGGGTTCAGCTCATCGCGAATTCTGAAAGTGAAGAAATCATTGCATCAGGAATCACGATTTTGCGATACCCGATAGAGCGACGAGGAAGTGGTGACGTGGAGGAGTAATCTCTCACATGCATCGGAGATCGGTACATCGGGATTCTCGGTGACAAGAAAATTTTTGCAGGAGGAGTCGCGAAACTCTGAACCGCGATGGCCACACAGTCATAGCATTGTAGTGGAGGACAGGTAATACCCATATCAGGGTTCGGGACTTGGAGAGTTTCGTGAACTAGTGCAATGGGAATCGCGATATCCTGATATGCGATTTCCCGATCATAAAGATTGTGGGCCACAAGTACCAAAAGGGGTGGATAGGTGTCGTGCCGCGTCGGTGTATTGGTGTATCGGGAATCAGGGTTCAGCAAGGTAATTTGTTGTCAACATCGTAGGTGACGAAATCCCGATGGAAGGATTCCCGATAGGAATTGGAGGCGTTGACATTTACCCATCGGGTTTCAGGGTATTGTGGAGCACGAGGTGCATGACCATAGGATTCGCGAAATCGTGAAGTCCGATTTCCCGATTACTAAGGGATATCACTTGAAGAGCTGTTGTGGGTAAGGAAAATTCCTGATAGGGGATTAGAAGAACCTTTAAGTTCTTCTGGCCGAGAGAGGAAGAAGGTCCTGTGAAAGCGTACGTGCAAGTGAGGGCGCGATTGAAATCAAGTGGTATCAGAGTGGGAAGTTCTTTGCTTTCTGTAGTAGAGAAGAGAAGGATTCACCATGCCTCCAAGGAGAGAAAGACAGTCACCCAACCCAGAGGACAGGGAGGTATGAAGAAGAGGCAGGCCGGTAGGAAATCCAGAAATGGAAAGGCAAATGCGAGATCTCTGAGCAAGACTCGAGGATATGGAGACAGCGCAGAGATGCACAACCAGTGCAGGGGATCTCAGTGATTCTGACAATGAAGTCAAGGTTGAACGGGAGGAAGAAGTTGCAGCCGAGGATGCAGCGAATGAACGCCTAATTAAGGCTATCGCAAGGATGGGTGCAAAGGTGAAGATGGACATTCCAGTCTATGAGGGAAATCTGGATGCAGAGGAGATACTGGATTGGATTAGAGCTCTTGACACTTACTTCGACTATGAAGATATCGAAGAGGATAGGAAGGTCAGACATGTTGTTACGCGCTTGAAAGGACATGCATCATTATGGTGGGACGAGCTACAAGCTGACAGACGCTGCAAAGGTAAGAAGAAGATCAAAATATGGGATCGAATGATTGCAAAGATGAAGGAAAACTTCATCCCAAGAGACTATCAAATTACTCTGTTCAGGAGGATGCAAAACCTAAGACAGAAGCTGATGACAGTGAAAGAATACACTGAAGAATTATATCGACTAAACATCAGAGCAGGCCATCGAGAGAGCGATGATGAGAAGGTTGCCAGATATCTGAATGATCTGAGATACGACATTCAGGATGAATTAAGCATGGTTACCATCAGGATGGTGGAGGATGCTTATCAGATGGCTTTGAAAGCTGAAGAGAAGCTGAGCCGTAAGCAAGATCAGCGAGGGTGAGGCAGAAATCAGCCCATAGGCAAGTCGGTTGCCTAGGATAAATTCCAGAAGCCCAAGGAGGAATGGAAGAAGCCTCAGGGTAAAGTTGAGAGAGGTGGAACCTCACAACAAGGGCCATACATTGAACAGAGAGGACAACATACAGAGCAGAGCAGAGGATATGCTGACAAAAACACTTTTCCTCGTACCAGAGGTAGAGGAAGAGGCCGAGGTGGAGTCACCACATGCTTCACATGTGGAAAGAATGGGCACAAGTCTTATGAGTGTCCATAGAAAAAGAAGGACATTGGAGAAGCTCACATCACAGAAGCGCAAAGGCGTGATGTTGAGGTAGAAGACGCAGAAGGCGGAAGATCGCTCATGATGTGTAAAGTCCTTTTGACACCTGAGAAGGAGGTGCAGGAAAGTTCAGTCCAAAGGACCAGACTATTCAGAACAGCTTGCAAGAACAAGGACAGGGTGTGCAAGGTTATTGTTGACAGTGGTAGCACGAACAATCTCGTATCTACAGAGATGGTAGAGAAGCTGGAGCTAGAGATGACTGATCATCCAAGCCCATACAGAGTTTCGTGGCTACAGAAAGGACACCAGGTAACTGTTACTAAACAATGCTTGGTTGAATTCAAGATAGGTGGATATAATGATAAAATCTTGTGTGATGTTATTCCCATGGATGTATGTCATCTATTGTTGGGTAGACCATGGCAATATGACAGAAATGTGATTCATGATGGGAGAATGAACACATATACCCTGGAGAAGAATGGGAGAACCCATATGTTGCTTCTGATAAAGGATAAGGAGGTGAAGCCGGAAGTAAGCAACATAGTACTTCTCATGAGTGGGAAGGAGCTTCTTACGAAGGTGAAGAAGAATAAAAATCCACAATTCTTTGTGGTCAGAAAGCCGAGAATTGTTCTGACTAGCACAAGAGTGGATGATTTACCAAATGAGATTCAGGAACTGCTGGAAGATTTCGCTCACATCATAGTGGAAGAATTACCTCGTTCGTTGCCACTGATGAGGAGTGTGAGTCATCATATTGACCTCATACCAGGACCCATTTTTCAAAACAAATCCGCGTACAGGTTGACGCCGCAAGAAAATGAAGAGGTCAAGAAGCAGGTCCAGGAGTTATTGAACAAGGGATTGGTCAGGGAGAGTTTGAGTCCATGTGTTGTTCCGACAGTGCTCAATCCAAAGAAGGATGGGGGTTGGAGGATGTGTACCGATTCAAGAGAGATCAACAAGATAACCATCAGGTACAGGTTTCCATTGCCAAGTATGGATGATATGATGGATTTCCTGAGCGAGGAAAAATACTTTTCAAAAATAGATTTGAAGAGTGGATATCACCAGATTCGCATGAGAGAAGGCGATGAGTGGAAGACAGCCTTCAAGACCAACGAAGGACTGTATGAATGGCTAGTCATGCCATTTGGCTTGACGAATGCACCAAGTACATTCATGAGGTTGATGAATGAAGTCCTAAGGGAATTCATCGGGAAGTTCGTCATCGTGTATTTGGACGACATACTGATTTACAGTAAATCAGAGGCTGAACATCTGAAGCATTTGGCCATTGTGATGAAGAAGCTACAGCAGGAGAAGCTGTTGATCAACATGAAGAAATATTCATTTATGAAGACAGAGCTCATTTACTTGGGATTTGTCATATCGGCAAATGAGTTGAGGATGGATCCAGATAAGGTAGGAGTGATCAAGAATTGGCCATCACCAAGGAATATTTTCGAGGTGAGAAGTTTTCATGGATTAGCTAGTTTCTACCGAAAATTCATCAGGAATTTCAGTGGAATTAGTGCAGCAATGATGGACATAGTAAAGAAGTGACATAAGTCACAGCAGAGGCTGAGAAGAGCTTCAATCTGTTGAAGCGGAAGATCACGGAACAACCAGTGTTGGTGTTGTCGGATTTCCTGAAGACATTTCAGGTGAAATGTGATGCAAGCGGGTTTGCCATCGGAGTGGTCTTGAGTCAGGAAGACAGACCAGTTGCATATTTCAGCGAGAAGCTTGATGAGGTGAAACTGAAATACTCCACGTATGATAAAGAATTTTATGCTATCATACAGGCACTGAAGAGGTGGAGGCATTACTTGATCCCAAAAGAATTTGTATTGTATAGTGATAATCATGCATTGCATTTTGTGACTCAACAGGAGAATTTGAATCAGAAACATGCTAAATGGGTAGAGTATATGCAAAACTTCACATTTGTGATTAAACATATTTCGGGTACTGCTAACAAAGTGGTTGATGCTTTGAGCAGGAAATGTTTGTTACTGCAGGAATTCCGAGTCAAAACATTGGGTTTTGAAAATCTCAGGGACATGTACGCAGGTGATACAGATTTTGGAGAAGCATATGAAGCAGCTGAGAATCTAGTTCTTAGAGACAGAAGCCCGTGGATAGATTATATGATCTAGAAGGGATTGTTGTTCAGAGGCAATCAACTGTGTATTCCAATTTTCTCCATGAGGGAGAACCTGTTAAAGGAGAAGCATAGTGGTGGATTAGCAGGACACTTTGGCCATGAAAAAACGTTCGCGAAGCTGAGCGAATCATATTTTTGGCCAGGGATGCAAGCAGAGGTCAAGCGGTTTGTTGACAGATGTAGAGTTTGCCAGCATTCGAAGGGGAGGAAGCAGAATGCAGGACTTTATCAGCCATTGCCCATACCAGAGAGGCCATGGGAGACGATCAGCATGGATTTTGTATTGGGGTTGCCGAAGACACAAAGAGGTGTTGACTCAATCTTTGTGGTTGTGGACAGGTTTTCCAAGATGGCACATTTCATCCCATGCTAGAAGACCAGTGATGCGACTCACATCGCAAACCTGTTTTTCAAGGAGGTCATTCGACTTCATGGATTGCCGAAAAGCATAGTTTCAGACAGAGACATGAAATTCATAGGGAATTTTTGGAGGACCTTATGGAAAAAGCTGGGAACTAATCTGATGTTTAGTTCAGCTTATCATCCTCAGACAGATGGACAGACGGAAGTGGTCAACAGAAGTCTGGGAGACTTGCTGAGGAGCTTGGTGACAGAGCACCATAGCAGCTGGGATAATATATTACCTCAGGCAGAGTTTGCATACAATGATTCAGTGAATAGAATCACAGGTCGAAGTCCATTTCAGATTGTATATGGCATGCAGCCAAGAGGATTTTCTGAACTGAGGGATTCAGAACAGACTGCCACTAGTAGTGCTAGTGCAGAAGAGTTTGTTGAGGCGATGAAAGAACTTCACAGCAGGGTGAAAGATCGGTTGTTGGAATCGAGTCAAGAATATAAACGCAGAGCAGACTAGCGGAAGAGACAACTTCAGTTTGAAGTTGGTGATCTAGTTCTGGCACATTTGAGGAAAGAAAGGTTCCCAAGGGAAACATACAACAAGTTAAAGATGAATAAAATCAGGCCATGCAAGGTCTTGAGAAAATTCGGAGAAAATGCTTATGAGATCGAGTTGTCGGATGGCATCGGGATATCTCTGATATTTAATATCACAGATTTGTACCCATATAGAGTTGTAGAAGCAGAGAATGGAATTGAGGAACCAATGATCCAGTGGATGAAACAGATGCCAGTTGCAGAGAATCCGCAGATGGAATGCATACTGGACAAGAGAGTGGGTAGAAAAACCAGGCGAAAGCAGTATTTTGAGTATCTGGTCAAGTGGAAGAATCATCCAGTGGAAGATGCCAGTTGGGAGACTGAAGCAGAGATACAGAAGCATGGACAGACCGTGTGAAAGCTCATGGACAGGAGCCCATGAATGTTTTCAAGCCGAGGAGTATGATGCAGGAGCATCGCCAACACCATCAAGAGAGCCAGTGTGGAGCGGAAGACAGCTGGATAAGCCAGCACACATTTTTGAAAATTCTTTGAAATTGTTGCACAAATCTTAAATGAGTTAATTAAGAGATGGTGCACTTGTGTATTGTAATGGACCTTGAGCCTTTAAGCTCTCGTCCTTTGGTAGATAGTCGGCATTTAATAGATTTAATGTTGGTAGATAGGATTTTAATTGTAGATTTGATAGTTTAGAGTCCGAGAGGGAAAAGGGATATAGACACCCTCATTGTATCATTGTAACATTATTCAGGAGCAAGAAGAGAAGAGCAAGTAGAGAACTGTATGAAGAACACCCATGTACAGGCATTTGAATTAAAAGAATAAGCTTTGATTCAATTTCATGGTTATGTGTTGTTTCTCTGTGTATTGATATTATGCTCATGAATGTTTGTTCCTGCCATACATTTGCTTTTATATGCTGTGTATGTGATTTCATGTGTGAATTGAAGTATGAGAGGAAGGGTGAATGAGTTTCAATTGTTTCTCTAATTGAGCCAGAGGATTCCTGCAAGGAGTGCAGTCGAAGTGTCCGCAAGGAGTGCGTTGACAGAAGGGTTCAATTAGAGGTAACTTTTGTTCTCATTTTCCTCGGAGTGCAGATAGACACAGTGTCGTGCAAGGAGTGTGCAGGCCAAGCTAAGTCTTAGAGTTGCGATTCTGAGCAGAAGTATTGGAAAGACTGCTGCTGCAGAAGTGCGCAGAGTCAAAAGACTTCAACGCAGAAGCCTCGTTGAAGGGTTTCCGCAAGGAGTGCGCGCAAGCAGTTCTTAGAAGGGATTGAGAGGTCGAGAACAAGCTCAGGAGGAGTAGGCCTTCAGAATTATTGAAAGGTTGCATAGGAGATTTCATGCCAAGAAATCCCCAAAGGGGGAAAGAAATCAGTGGTCAGAATCCTTAGTGCATAGAGGGGAAGTTTTGCGAAGGCATCGGGATATTGGAGCCATCA
>JASDQU010738482.1:130591-151138 GCA_032191745.1 Picea mariana | reverse complement strand
TGTAGGAATGGTAGGAAGATATCAGGCTGCACCTAAACAGAGTCATTTGCAAGTTGTCAAAAGGATATTCAGGTACTTAAAAGAAACAATGACTTATGGTCTGTGGTATCCCAGAAATCAAAGTCTTCAATTGACTACTTATTCAGATGCATATTGGGCAAACTGTGTTGATGAGAGAAAAAGCACCAGTGGAGGAGAATTCTTCTTAGGTGACTCCTTAGTAGCCTGGCTTAGTAAAAAGCAAGGTTCCATTTCTTTATCAACCACAGAGACAGAGTACATTGCTGCTGCTACCTGTTGCACATAGGTATTATGGATGATTCAGACACTTGCAGACTTAGAGGTAAAATACACTGCACCGATCCCAATTCATTTTGATAACACTAGTGCCATCAGTGTGTCTAAAAATCCTGTCTTCCACTCTAAGACAAAACATATTCCCATAAAATATCATTTTCTGAGAGAGAAGGTCACCAATCAGATTGTTTAGGTCCATTACATTCCCACTACAGAACAAATTGCAAACATCTTTACTAAACCCCTAGCCAAGACACCGTTTGAATATCTCAGACAGAAGCTAGGTGTCATTTTGTTTCACACTTAAAGAGTCTGTCTTATTAGGGGGAGTTGTGTATTGTTTGAATATCTAATGCCTCCTAAAATTCCTGCAATAGCTCAGGGGGAGCATGTCTCTTCTTTGACATTGATGTCAAAGGGGGAGAAAAGAATTTGTGTGCCTTAGTTGCCATCAATGCCAAAGGGGGAGATTGTTGGAAAATGATTAACAGGTAGCGTATGCTTGTCATTGATGGCAAGTACAACAGTGAAGATGGCATGAGTATAGGAAGTTTGTAAAAAACAGGCAAACAGAAGATAAGTTCAGGAAGATCGAATGATCGAAGGCAACACAACCAGGCAAATAGAAGATAAGTTTAGGTTGATCGAATGATCGAAGGCCTGTAAAGCTTGAGAAGCATTTCTGATCAATCGAAGGCTCGTAAATCTTGAGAAGAATTTCTGATCATTGGATCCATTCAAAATTCCCAAAAGAACGAGGTTCGTCAGATATGAATGTAGACAAGAAGAGATCGTTGAAGAGGAGGACAGATCTCAGGCGTTAGATCCAAGCACAGGGTCCGACCATCGTTGGATCAAGAAGAACCCGCACGTCCTTTAAGGTACAAGGAGAAGCGGGCGTAATCGCGATATGCAAAATCGCGACTTAATCTGAGCCGTCAGATCAAGGTTGAATCTGGATCGTTGATTCCATTCCATGTCGGAGTTTTGAGGATCGCATGTTGGAGATGTCAAATAAACAATGCAACAAGAATGTCGATTTCGCGATATGTAAAATCACGATTAAATCGCAGCCATTGAATCAAGATCAAATCTGGACCGTTGATTCCATTCCATGTCAGAGTTTCGAGGATCGCGTGTTGGAGATGTCAAAGAAACAATGCAACAAGAATGTCGATTTCGCGGTATGCAAAATCGCGATTAAATCGCAGTCGTTGAATCAATATCAAATCTGGACCATTGATTCCAGTCCATGTCGGAGTTTTGGGGATCGAGAGTTGGAGATGTCAAGTAATATCATCTACAGGAATCCCAATTTCATGATATGCAAAATCGCAACTTAATCGCAGCCGTTGAATCAAGATGTGATCCTGACCGTCAATACACCAAAAGACGTGGACCGTTGATCTAAGCTCCTTTTCGAAGTTTCTCCTATCGTGACTTAGAGTGACAAGAACCTCCATCTAAGGAACCACGGGATGCGAATTCACGATGATATCTGGACCATCAATACATCAAAATCCTGGACCGTTGATCTGAGCTCCATCTCTGAGTCTCGCCTATCGCGACTTGGAGTGACAAGAATCTCCATCTAAGGAACAGCAAGATGCGAATTCACGATGAGATATGGACTATTGATTCATCGAGATCATGGACCGTCGATCAGGGTCGATGAAGATCATAAGTTTGCAATGCCTTTTAGCGTAGCCTGTGGTCACCGCGTGTCATCACGTGGAGGAAGGACCTAGTGCAGATAAGCTCTGCCTCGGAATTTTGGGGATCGCATCTAGGAATGTCGAGACACTAGATCATACAAATGCTGAAATACCGAAAAGATGAATTGTCAGTGTAACCGAAGGTCACCGCCTATGGTCATATAGAGGAAGGAGCTAGAATAGAAAAGCTCTGTATCGAAGCTTCGGAGATCGCGACATGAAGTGTCAAGACACTTGGGCATAGGAATGCCAAAATGCCGAAACTCAATTTAAAGGAAAAATTAATAAAGTTCATCCAACGACGCAGATAAACCTGAAGGAGATCGGAGGGCTACTAATGCATGACACAGTGAAACTTCCAGAAACCATTGATGGCGTCTGCTAGAGAATTTGAAGAGACCTCTGTTTGATCGCCAGAGGAGATGAAGAGTCTCCAAGCTTTGTCCAGTGAAGGAAGAATATTCTTAGAAGGGATTGACAGATGGATGAGCATTGAAGTTTGTAGCTGAAAATAGAAAGGATAAGCTCGTCGAAGATAGAGAAGATGAAGAGCCTCAACTGCCAGAGAAGCTGAGAAATCTAGACAAAACACCCAGTGATGTTGAACGCATGGGAAAAACTGCCAAAGAAGTTGAAGATTCGCAATGATGATGAGGTAGAGCACTCGAGATGTGGAGGAATTTGGCGCAGAGTGAGCATGCAGAGGAATTGTGAATATTGCATGCACAAAGACCACAGAGACTATAAGAGTGCGGAAAAAGAATAGATTGGAGTTATTGCTATGGAGGAGAATTCATGGGTGTGCAAGGAGGCAGAGCACAGGAGAAGAAATGAGCAGTTGAGTAATGGTGCATTAAAGGGATATGGTGCATAGAGCATGAAAGGCAGAAGAACAGAAAGTGCAAAGGGTGTGCAGAAGACACTGATGCAGACAAGGTAGAGCAGTGTAACAGAACAGCGACAAGGATGGTAAGACATTGAATAACTTTATATCATTGTAATAAGTTTTAGTAACAAATAAATTATACTTCAGGGTGGAAGGGAGGTGCTAGGGAGGACTGGTGTCCTCAAAGGTTCAAGTGGGTACTTGAACACAAGGAGTTGGTGCTTCCTTCTAGTTGGTTCTAGAGAAACTAGGGAGTTGGTGCTTCCTTCTAGTTGGTGCTAGAGAAACCAAGGGGTTGGTGCTTCCTTCTAGTGGGTGCTAGAGAAAACAGAGAGTCGGTGCTCTCAGCAAGTTGCAGCTTGCAAAAACAGAGGTTGTAGCCTCACAATAAGTTGGTGCTCATATGTATGATAATGTAAAGAATGTAGATAATACTTGTCATATAAAGAAAAGGAGGTTTTTACCCTATATGGGTTTCCTCAGGAATTATCTGTCTCTATCTTTCTCATATATGTGACTAATGTTGAATGTGCACTTGTTTATTTCTCTGCGTTATTGTGATCATCATTGAGTGCCTTGTAAATATTTTAAAGGAAGCATAATTGTTTAAGCACGGGGACAACTGATTCACCCCCCCCCTCTCAGTTGTGCAACAGTGTTTGGAAACCAACATAGTAGCACAGAAGGAAGAAGAAGAAATGAGAGAGAATATATTGACAGTTCATCTTAAGGAAATAAATAACAATCTAAACCAGCTTGAGGCAGAGTTTGGTCATGAAGAGAAAGGACTTGAAGAAGAAATAATCACATTAAAAATTCATCTTGAAGAAGCAAAAATAACAGAAGAAGTCATGAAGTCTTAGATAATGAAGAAAGAAGAAGAGGTTGAGAAGCTTGAAGAAGAATTTTTCACATTCAGAAGTAAAATATTCAAGCTCAACAAGAACGTTGAAGAGACAGAAACATCCACATCAGTTATAGAGAATGAAGAGAAGCACTCTAGGTTGCTAGAAAAGAACAATGAAGAAAATAGAAAGAGTTATGCAGAAGTACTCAAAGGAAGGATTCATGGTCAAACAGAATCTAAGAAAACTATTGAAGATACATCTTTAAGAATACCATCCATGTTCAAGCCACAAAGAAGCTTCAATCATGATCATGATCATTCAAGGCAAAAATTTAGAAGGACTATGCCACAAAGAAGATCATTCACTCCCAGGTACGCAAATTTATTTTATGGTAATTGTTTTTATTGTACTAACTTTGGGCATAAGATTGCAGATTGCAAGGATTATAAAAGAAATGTTCAAACAGAAAGTGCCAATGTGGTCACACGTAACATTGAGTATTACAAATGTCATAACTATGGACACATAGCTAGTGATTGTAGAAGCATGATCGATACTTCCATGAAAGAGAATATTGATATCAGATATAATAAAGTATGGATAAGAAAACATGAAGAATAGGTGAACAAAGACTAGGTACCAGAGATCGCAAGATTGGCAATAAAACAAGATGAAGAAAATTCTACAAAGAAAAGGAAAGATGTCAGATATAGAAAGGTTTGGAAAATAACTGAAAGAAAGGAAGGATGGGTAAATAAGAAACGGGTTCAAGAGATTGTACTTTCATGCATTGTAGTGAAAGATGAATCAACAGACAAAGAGAAAGAAGTCAGAGCTCAGAGAGATAATCAATATACCATTGAAGATTACGATGAATCTACCAATGAAGATGATGTTGAATACACATCAGAGCAGGAATTGTTCTAAGCCATCTGGCTTAGAGAATCCCTAGTAATATGGATATTAAATAGGGGGAGTCTATGTGATAGTTGTGACAGACCAAAGAACCATCCTTCGAGCAGATTGCAGAGTTTGAGAAGACATATTCAGAGCAATCAGTTAGCAGAAGTACAATTTGATAGATTAATCAAGACTTCATGATAGTATAGTGATAAATGGGTCAGCATTATGGAAAGTTGTGCAAGTAGAGTCTTAGACAGTATGGATAGATATGGAATCATAAGAACACTTGGTAGGTTTGGACAGATATATGATAATGGACGAGAGCATGGATTCATAGATTGGTTTAGAGAGTGGTTCAAATAAAAAGGAACATTATCATAATGGATGATAATTACACAGGAAATGGCTCGAACAATGCTAATGGATTCCAAATTGACAGATATTTTTTGGACACATGGAGTGCATGCATCAGTTCACATTCAAAATAGATTAATGCTCAAAAAAGACAATGACAAAACTCCCTATGAACTATGGAAAGGAAGCACATACAACAACCTCTACATCAAGGTAACTCAAGGTAATATTTTATTAATTGAAATTTATGTTGATGATATTGTTTTGGAAGTACTAATGACAGGTTAAGCCAGAAATTTGCAAAGGAAATGCAGAATGAATTTGAAATGTCATTACGTGGAGGACTATCCTTATTTTTGGGTCTTCATGTATGTCAAAGAAACCAAGGAATTTTTTATTTCTCAAACTAAGTATATCAGAGAAATGTTAAAGAGGTTTAGAATGGAAGATTGCAAACCAGTTACCACTCCTATGCAAACCAGTTGCAAGTTGAGAAAATATGATGATTCAAAGTCTACAGACCAGAGGCAATACAGGTCAATCATTGGTAGCTTACTATATGTGATAGCATCTAGACCAGATGTAATGCAGACAGTTGTACATGTGGCATGATTTCAGAAAGCACCAAAGGAATCACATGTATTAGCAGTAAAGAGGATTTTCGGATATCTCAAAGGAACATAAGAGTTTGGATTATGGTATTCAAAAGGAAAGGATCTATCACTTATTGCCTACACAAATGCATATTGGGAAGGTTGCATTGATGACCGATGAAGCACCAGTGGAGCAGCGTTCTACTTGGGTGAGTGTTTAGTATCATGGCTAAGCAAGAAACAATCATCAATATCTATATCTACAGCCGATGCAAAGTATATTGCAGCAACAACATGTTGTACATAGGTTCTTTGGATGAAACAAACTTTGACAGACATACAGGTTGAGTATGATGAGCCCATTCCAATCTATTATGATAATACAAGCACCATTAGTATCTCAAAAAACCCGGTGATGTACTCCAAAACAAAGCACATTCCAATCAAGTGTCACTTTCTATGGGAACGGGTTGCAGAGAAGAACATCAGAGTTGAATATGTGGGAA
This sequence comes from Picea mariana, assembly GCA_032191745.1. NCBI lineage: Eukaryota > Viridiplantae > Streptophyta > Pinopsida > Pinales > Pinaceae > Picea > Picea mariana. The sequence goes on along the minus strand of JASDQU010738482.1, from coordinate 145,036 downwards.
CAAAAGAACAAGTGGCATACATCTTTACAAAACTGTTTCCATGGGAATCCCTTGAGTATCTTCGCCATAGACTAGGAGTAATTTCTACTCCAAAATGAATACTTTTGAATGTTTATTTTATATGTCTTAGATGTACATGAGGAAGCACCATAAATAGGACAAATTGGGATATATTTATCAGATGCAAAGGTAAATGCTTGGAGAGAGAGCATAGAGGCATGTTTCCAAGGGGAGTGATTGTCACAAGGGAAGAATGAGCGATATGACTGAAGAGTGATACCCTTTGTCAAAGGGGGAGATATTACTCATATGAAGGGAAAGAGAGTAATCATATTACTATAAACACACAGAAAAATCAAAGGCACGTAGACAGGGGGAGCAACCCCAAGGAGATTTCAGTCAGGGGGAGAAGCCCCAAAGAGAGATGCCCTTTTCCATTGATGTCAAAGGGGGAGAGATATAAACATTGATAAAGAGTATAAGCATGAATGTTATCATGACTAAGTGTTGCCATCAATGTTGGTGTTTCCATCAATGCCAAAGGGGGAGATTGTCAGATAGTTGGCTTAGATTGATGGATAGTTGGTATGGATTGTTGGTTGTCATTGATGTCAACTATTGGAGAGTGATATTGTAGCTTGATGTCAACCCTTATTGATTGATGCCAACCCTTGGAGAAAGTCTGGTAGCGAATTCTGGTAGCACAAAGGTTTGGGTAATGGACCCAAACCTTTGTCCTACTGGAATTCGCTACTGGACTTCTCCAAGGGTTGGCATCAATCACTAAGGGTTGACATCAATCTACAATATCACTCTCCAATATTTGACATCATTGAAAACCAAACACTCCATACCAACTATCCATCAACCTAATCCAATTGTCTAGCAATCTCCCCCTTTGGCATTGATGGCAACACTTAGTCGTGATAACATTCATGCATAATTCTTCTTGAATTGTATCTTCCTCTTCTTTGACATTTTTTGAATCTATGATAGGTGAAGAATATATGTCATGTAACTTATCCCAAAGTTCTTTTTCCGATGAACATTTACCAACCTTTTCTCTTATCAGATTAGGTAATCCTTCCTAGATGAAATCCATTGCTATTTTGTTATTATTCCTCAATTCCTTCTTGGCTGTAGTCTTTTCCATTTTTGAACTATCATATCCTGTAAAAACTGATAGCCAAATATAATGTTCTTGTGCCTGTAAAAATACTTTCGTCCTTATGCTCCACATCTCATACTTAAAACCATTCTTACTATTAAACATTGGTACTCCTTTCTCAAAATAATCCATGATCTCCTTATAGTGGTTAAATTGTTTTCTGAAGGAACCTTCTCTGATACCAATTGTTGGATTACTAAGAGGGGGGTGAATCAGTAATAGATAAATTTAATCATCTTTAACCATATAATCCAAGTGTTATATCAATGTATCATTATCATCCAATAACTTCAGAGTAAAAAATCAATGAACAAATGAATAATCATACACATACACAGTACACCAGTATTTTACGTGGAAACCCAAAGTGGAAGAAAACCACAGAATGATTTATCTTATATGACTTGAATAATTACATTCATTGGAAGAACCAAATTCCTTTGTTTTCCAGCTGCAACTGGAAGGAGGCTCCAACCCCCTAGTTTCTCAGGCTACAACCTGAAGGAATCTCCAACTCCCCAATTATTTGGCTACAACCAGAAGGAGGCTACAACCCCCTATATTCTCCAGCTACAACCAAAAGGTGGCTACAACCACCTATCCCTGCATCGTCCAACCACCATGATGTATAAGTATAATGATGGAACCACTGTCACATTATCACTATGAGATATACTTATGTAAACCTGTATTAATCAACCTGCACCAAATAACCTGTACCAATAACCCGAACCATGCATCAACCATGCATCAACCTGTAATCAACCTGTACCATGAAAAGGTGCATCAACCATGCACCAACATGTACCAAACAAACTGTAATCAACATGTACCATAAACAAGTCCATCAACCATGCACCAAACTGTACCTCAACCTATACCATGAACAAGTGCATCATCCATGCACCAAACCTATACAAATAACCTGTCACAACAACTTGTCCAAACAACCTATCACAACAACCTGTCTCATCAATGTTATCAACCAAATCATATCTACTCGCCAAGATCAATCACCAAGACAACTCTCAAAGATGTGCATCAACCAATTATAACACAACAACTCATAATCATCACCAAGATCAATATGTGCTTCTAATAATACAAGTATGCTACATTATCCATAAACCATGTGTCAACAATACTACTAACAAGTGCCTCCAACCATTTACCAAGTATGTACCAATCATGTATCAACTACTCATCAATATGTACCAACATCATCAACTATACACCTCATGTATGTTCCAACTCATCAACTACTTGTCTCAACCATGTACCCGACATGTACCTCAACCAAATGCCCTCATCAATTTCATCATCCAAATCTGATTTGTAACTCTNCAATATGTACCAACATCATCAACTATACACCTCATGTATGTTCCAACTCATCAACTACTTGTCTCAACCATGTACTCGACATGTACCTCAACCAAATGCCCTCATCAATTTCATCATCCAAATCTGATTTGTAACTCTATAATAGACTTGGTGTATATGATCACATACCTGCAAACCTTCCTTAACTTTAACAGCAAGAGACTAGCATTTTCGTCAAACTTTTCTTTAGTCTCACATGCCTAGTTTTGGATTAGTCAACAACCCTAACTTGAAATAATCATAACTATGTACCTGTAATGAATAAAGATCTGAAAATGATATAAAATGTTCTTTAGTGTGTTTTATGCAATTCCTCCATGTGTCACTACTTGGAACCTCTTAGAAAAGGAGTTATAGCAAAAATGGCATACCTTGTTGAATTCTGGCTTATTCTAGAGAGCGACCTTGTAGAGCATGCCCGGCACGAAATATTTGTTGAATGGATCTGAAAATGTTACAAATAATACTACAGTCTGTACTCTAACCAAAACATTTTTTCTTACTGAATTTGGATCTTTTATTAAGGTGTTATGACATTTTTACCTAAAACACTTGTTTTAGACTAGTTTCAAGACTAGCCACAAACCCTATTTTCCATGGAGTGTAACTCCAAAAATAAAACGACCCAAAAGATGAATTTTTTACCATGGATACTTGGATATTTTTCCTCAATGGAATATCAATTTCACAATCTGAATCATAATATAAAAAAATTTATTGTGAAAATGGTGAGATGACCTGTAAATAACATACCTTAGAAAGCATCATCAAAAGAATTTATCCTCCCTTGAATTCCGGCCTTCTTTTATTCACCTTCCCTCTGAAATTCGGCTTAGATATCCTTTGGTTACCTTATACACCTACAGATATTCAATATGTTCAAGTGTGATCTAAAATGAGAGATCCTTGCCTCTTATTTATACTCTCCAAGTAGCTTCCTTAAAAACATTTTCTAGGTCACTTTGCCCACTTTCCTTATTTTAGGGATAACCCACTTCTAATTTATCCATTAAATTTATTATTGAAATAATTTATTTTGTATTCACTTTGAATTATAGTACACGCATCACTTAACTTTATTATTTACCTTTTAAAATCTCTTCAACCACTTTGACTACTTTGACCTTTTGGGGCTTCTAGATGACATATGAGGGTCCTCCAACTTCGTAAGGCCATAACTCTCAAACCGTGAGGAGTTATGTGACGTTCCACATACCACTAGAAATGTAATGACATGTACTATCCATATAGAATAGTATTACCTAAAAATATATCAAAAATCATACCATTATCCATCAAACAAACTTGGGTCCATTACCCAAACTTGGGTTCTCCAACTTCTCATGGCCATAACTCTCTAACCGTGAGGAGTTATGTGAGGTTCCACATACCACCAGAAATGGAATGACAAGAAATACCCATATAGGATAGTTTCACTGACAATTTCACTGACCTTCATCTCATTATTCCACAAATAAGCATGGGTTCTCTAACCATACTTCTAGGATAACTCAATCCACAAAGCGTCTTCCCGTGAGGGATTTCACCATAAGGGGACCACTTTGGAGTTCATCCATTTGTACTTATTATCAACCATGACAATACAATAATGAGTCATATTTACATCAAAAAAAACTTGAGTCCATTACCCAAACCTTTGTGATACCGGAATTCACTACTGGACTTTCTCCAAGGGTTGACATCAATCACTAAGGGTTGACATCAATGTACAATATCACTCTCCAATAGTTGACATCAATGAAAACCAAAAATCCATACCAACTATCCATCAACCTAAGACAAATTTCTAACAACACCGCCCCCTTGAAGGTACAAATCAACTTTGATATTCCTATATTTGAAGGTCATATATACACAAATGTTGTAGACAAATGGTTGAATCTACTAGAAGGATATTTTTATATCCATAACTTTTCGAATAGAGAAAATATTACTTTTGAGATCCTCAAAGTTGTTCCCCATGTCAAATATTGATGGGAAACTTTCTGTGAGAAAAAGGAAACAGAGGAATGCTCATTATTTATAGTCACGACCACCTGGGAATCCTTCAGGGATTCTATTAAGGAACAATATTACCCTATTGGAAGTTATGACAAATTGTATACAAAATGGACCACACTACGGAAAGAAAGAGGCAAAGCAGTGCCAGAGTTCAAAAATATCTTCCATACCTTGTGCACCAAGCTAGGTATCAGGGATTCATAGCGACATCTGGTGCTCAAGTATCTCAGTTCTCTGCATAGATACATCCAGACCGAATGGAATTTATAGATATCACATCCTTGGGAGTGGCCTATTGATATGTTGTCAAAATTGAGAAGAATCTCAAACAAAAGACACGACAATTTGGGCTTGGGAACCCCTTAGAGAAAAATCCATGAAAGGGAGGCCCCAACTCGTAGAACAAAGGATAGAGAAAATATGGACAGTATCAGAACAACCAATCCAAGTCCTAAGCAAAGAAGGACACCAGAAAGACAAATAAAGATACCGAGAAGTGGTGCGACTACCATAAGAGCCCTTTAGCATAACATTGTTGATTTCCTCTCAAAGCAATCATTGGCGGCCAAAGTGAAAGCCTGTGAATCAGATGCAGGTTACGACTCTGAGTCAGAACCATAAATGGGAAGATGGATCATTGACATAGAACCCAATGCCACTATTTCTACCACCAAGCTCCATCCTGGTGAACCGGAGTCAGAAGAAGGCGAGGGACTTTTCCATTCACAGATGTGGGTAAAGGGAACCCTACTGCACTTCATTGTTGATAGTTGTAGCCAGAAGAACCTTATCTCAGCAGAGGTCGCCAAGCTGTTGGACATGATGAAAATGACACACCCGCAACCCTACACCATTGGATGGCTCTGCCAAGGAAGCGATCTCTGCATCAGCCAACAGTGTCGACTGTCATACGACATAAATCCCTTCAAAGACCATGTATTGTGTGATGTTTCTCCTCTCAAAGTTTGTAATGTTCTTTTGGGCTAACCTTATTTATGGAAATTTCATGATGTATATGATTCTAGGCCTTGTATTTTTATTGTTAATTTGAACAGGAAATAGTACAGGATACCCGAGGCAATCCCACCTAGTGTTATTTCCTTGATCTCTGCCAAGAAATGTAGGAAGGTCATCTTTCAAACCGATAAATTTGTCTTCTTTGTGATTCACTCTAAGAGTGAGCGAAATATCATAGCCACATCCAAGGCCTCACGTTCGATCTCTCCACACAACAAAATCAAGTGGATAAGGTCATGGAAGAATAATCATATATCTTCTCCTCACCTACCTGGGTACCTCTGCACTGCCAGGTCAAGAATCCCATCAATATGACCCCCTATGCACCACTACCCAATGGGTTAATCTACCGTCGCTCTCTACTAGAAAACAAGGAGATCAAGAAGCAGATCCAAGAACTTCTCCACAAGGGGTACATCTGTCCCAACTCATCGCCATGTGGGATCTCAATCATGTTGGTGTACAAGAAAGACAGGACCTGATGACTCTGCATTGATTACCGGGATCTGAATAAAATCACAGTCTAGAACCGATACCCGATTCCCCGAATCGAATACCTCCTTGATCAAATCATGGGGGATAAATACTTCAGTAATATTGATCTGAAGTCTAGATACCACCAGGTCCTAATAGAAAACACAGATGTATGAAAGACCGCCTTCAAGTCAAAAGAAGGTCTTTTTGAATGGCTAGTCATGACCTTTGACTTGACAAATGCCCCAACAACTTTCATGAGGATGATGAACGATATCCTACGACCTTTCACCAATATTTTTGTAGTGGTGTATCTGGATGACATCCTCATCTACAACAAGACTTGGGCATAACACTTGCAGCATATTCAACAGGTTCTGCACACCCTGCAACAACACCAACTATATGAAAACTTGGAAAATTTCTCCTTCGACATGGACAAGGTCCATTACTTTGGCTACATCGTTGATCAGCATGGTGTGCATGTGGATCCATCCAAGATCCAAGTCATCTGTGATTGTCCATCCCCAACCACACTCACTAAGTTTCAGAGCTTCTTGGGCCTCGCCAATTTATATCGTAGGTTCGTGTTGGGATTCTCTCATATCGCATGGGCCCTCATCCAAGTAACCAGGGGTGGTGGTAAGGAAAAAAAATTGTGGGGCATGTCCCAACAACAATCCTTTGATGATTTGAAGTATCTCTTGTTCTCATCCCCAGTAATTTCATTATTGGACCTGCAACATCCCTTTGAGATCGAGATAAATTCTTTAGACTATGTTGTGGGCATCATTCTCACTCAACATGTCCACCCCGTGGAATATCATAGTGAGACACCATCAAATGTTGTCCGTAAGTACCTTACTTACGACAAATAAATGTACTCCATTGTACAAGCCTACCATCAGTGGAGACATTACATTCTTACGAAGGAGACAATCATACACATTGATCATAAGTCGATACAGTTCATGTAAACCAAAGGAAAATTGCATAATGACCACCATCAGAAGTGGTCCACATACTTGCAGCAGCTCCACCTCAACATCAAGTATAAAACAGGAAGTGCCAAGTGAGTTGTCGATTTCCTCAGCTAACCTCCAATCGCAGCACTCACCATGGTGCCAAAATCTTGCAGCCACGAGACCTTTGGATGGCCTCACCTCTATGAGACAGACCCTAACTTCTCCACCACTTACCAAATGTTGGGTGCAAACTCAGTGGTCACTAATTTCCATCTTCAGGATGGGCTGGTGTGTCATCTAGGCCATCTATGTGTTCCATCAAGTGAGCGTTTGAAGATGATTTGGGAATCTCACTACACTCGAGTGGAAGGACACTTTGGCATCGAAAATACAGTGGTTGGGTTGCAGAAACATTTCTACTGGCCAAAACTTTGACAGGATGTCAGCAAGTATATCAGGTACTGCACCTCCTGCGTTACTTCCAAACCAACCACTAAGAAACAGGGCCTGTACACCCCTCTATAGACTCCTAACAAGCCATGGGGTTCCATATCAATGGACTACATTTCGGGCCTTCCATCTATCAAGAGGGGAAATGACTGTGTTTTGTGGTTGTTGATCGCTTTTCCAAGATGGTGATTATGGCCTCCTTCAAGAAGAGCATCACAACAGAGGCCACTGCCAAGATCTTCTTTGAACGTATATGGGTACATTTTGGGATCCCACAAACCATTATCTTATATTGGGATAGTCATTCCCTCAACACATTCTGGTCGAGCCTATGGTCACTGTTGGATACCAAGCTCACCAATTCCACTCCCTTCCACCCCTAGACAGATGGCCAATTTGAGGTCGTCAATCGAATGATCATGCATATCATACGCATGTACAATTACAAGAACCCCCACACATGGGATGAGATTCTTCCCTATGTTCAAGAGAACTATAACCAAGCCCTGCATAGCTCCACTGGCCACAAACCCTTTCTGGTGAGGTTGGGATTTTAACCATTGGTCCCCATGGATGTTGCACTACCCCTTGTGACCACCTCGGTCAACTCGTCCCTTGATCCACCTGAAGCTAACAAATCCACCCAATTCATTGATTGTATCCAACACATCTTCCAACAGGTTCAGGATATTTTACAAAATTCCAATGCCAAGTACAATCAGTGCCATGATCAACACTGGGTGTCACAAAAGTTTCACGTGGGAAACAAAGTTTGGTTGCACTTGCAGAAAGAACGCCTTACAAGGCCCCATCAGAAGATTTTCCCACTCCATTATGGGTCATACACCATCACCAAGGTTGTGGATGATAATTATTTTGAGCTCAACATTCCTCCTTTCCTTGGCCTGCAACCAGTATTCAACGTGGCTCTCATTCAACCATATTTCCCACCATTATTTGACACCTCAGAGATCGCAGAACAGTTGAAACCAACATATCTCAACCTTGACTACATACAACATGGATATAGTGATCATATTGTGGACACACAGGTCAAGGGAAGTTGACAACAAAGGATCCAGCTTTATCGACTTGTCAAAGCAAGGCAACTTCTGCACCAAGGCAAGTGGCTCCCATGGGGCCAAATTCAGCGAAAATTTCCTCATATTATGGGGGAACTCAACACAATGGAGACCATTGCTTCCTAAGGGGGTAGGATTGATCCATATGGATGTCGGTGTCCTCCCACCTATTCCAACTAGTTCATTTTGGCAGTTTTCCAGTTTGGCAGTTTTTTCCTAGTTTTCGAGTCCTTGACTTTCGGGGCCATTTTGAGGCCCTAAACAACGTTTTTAGGGATCGCCACAATTAGACTGTAGTTGAAGTTAGAGTCTAACGACAACATGTGTAGTCCTTGTGTATACCTTTCCATCAATCTATCATGCACCTAAAACAGAGATCCTATGCAAAAGTTACGACCCCGAGAAGTTGATGTACTAGCTTCCCCAAAAGAGCCCACATGACTTTTGGCGCTTCATCTCGTAGGGTTAGGTTTTTGGATGTGTAGGTTTTTGGCATTCATGTTTATTGTAAAACTTTCTTCAAATCCTCATTGTAATCATCTTCTTGCGAATGAGCGCAGCCGTCACATCTCTTCTCAGAGATAAGGCGCCACCATTCCAACAAGCTTGTTTTTCGCTGCATTTTACAATTTCATCATATTTACTTATTGAATAGAAACCAATTTTATTGTACCTCTGTTATTTTGTGTTAAACATCTTTTAATAATTTGTATTTATTTCATTTTTCTCATAAAATCCAGATCAACTCACCTAGTAATGGTAGCATGGGTTGAGTACAATCATTATTGGGAAGAGTGAGAGTCAAGTAAACATGGGAGAAGGAAATTTGAGTAGAAAGGGGGGACAATTTTTACAATATCATTTTGGGAAGCAAGAGGGGAGTTAGGTGTTGGGTAAGAGGACCATCCATGCTAGCCATGGAAATTCATCTTGTTAGGATGAGTTTGATGCTGAAAATTAGGTTGGGTGCCTGTGATATCCTAGGGGAGTTGTGAGTTAATGCTAAGAATGAGGTTGTCTTCCCATAATTGAAAATTCTTATTGAGGAAATGGCTCAAAGGCCTTGAAAAGAATATTGTGAGCACTCCTAGAATAGTCAAGAATTCCTAGAATCACCAACTATCAAATTTCCTTTCCATCTAGGTGCACTAGAGCTCTGTAGGGAAATGGGAAATATCGAGGGACTGCGTGGTAGAGAAGGGGGATCTAATTTCTTGGGTTGTTTAGGTTTAGGGGGAAGAGAGTTGGTGGATTAGAATAGTTGTTGGAGTAGAATATCAGTTTTTGGGTTACTAAATGTGGTGAGTGGAAAAATAAGAGGGACATACCTCCTTATGGATTCATAGCCTTAGCTTAGGGGTGACTTGTTGTTGAGAGAAAATTAATAACAAGCCTATGGATGGGAGGAATGTCCTTTGTATGTAGCTAGTTGGATTCATCTATTTAAAGATAAGTTTATGTTATGTTTATTATGTTAATTTCGCTATGAAATGTTTTGTTTGAATGTTGTTTCGTTTTTGAATGATTTGCATTCATTAAGTTTAATATGTTGTTAGTTGCATAGAGTTTGTATGACATGTTATGTGTGTGTATTATTTAATTTGGTATCAAAGTTATGTTAATCCATTTTTGTAGTAACATGGCCCAACAAGGAAATTGGGTACATTACAAATTGGTGTCATATTAGAAAATGGTAGTAATGACACTCATTTTTTAGGTTGGGGACATTATAAATTGGTAAAAAGAAATTGGTTCAATGCACCAAACCTGTATGGGCCAAATACCAATGCAAATTTAACAAATTCATTGTTGTTAGTATGGGTATGTGTTGAATTTGGGAAAAATGATGAATTTAGAGTGAAAAATCTCAAATTTTGGGAAAATATGCATGCAATTTGGAAAAGGAATGTCAAATTGAAACTCCCAGGGTCAAGTTTGACCATGTGATGCTAAATCTAGAGCTTCTATGGCAGTCGAAAAAGAAAATTCAGAAAATTTCAGAAAAATTATGAAAAAATTATGAAACTCTTGAAAATTAAATTTTTGGGGGACTGTTTAAAGAATTATGTACAGATGATAATGTGGACTGATAGGTTCCATGGTGGTATTCCATCGTTGTTGAAGGTAGGTTTCATGGCACAAAGTTTGATGAATAAACGACTAACATTGCATTCGATTTCAATATTGACAACCCAAATTCATCCTAGATTTGGACAAAAATCTCTAAGTTAAATGAATTCAGGAATGTCAAAGGATTTTTGAATTTGTCGAAAGACAAGATTTCCGATGGAGTTTTTTGGAGGTCACCGAAAAAATGAAGATTTTCGAAGACCGTCGATGGAATTTTCCAGAGGTCGCTGAAAAAGTGGAGTTTATCCAAGAACACATATGGAATTTTCGGAAGTCATTGATCACCTATGGAATTTTTCGGAGGTCACTGAAAAAGTGAAGTTTTTCCAATATCGTCAATGAAATTTTTTGGAGGTTGTTGAAAAAGTGCAGTTTTTCCAAGATCATCAATAAATAATTTTCATCGATCATTGATGGAAGTTTTTCGTCGATCACTGATAGAGGTTTTTCATTGATCGTCGAAGGATTTTTTTCATCGATAATTGATGAAGGTTTTTTGACGATCACCGACGAAGGTTTTTTGTCGATCATTGATGGAGGTTTTTCTTCGATTGTTGATAGGAGGCTTTTCGTCGATCGTCGATAGGATTTTTTTCGTTGATCACCAATGGAGGTTTTTCGTTGATCACCGATAAAGGTTTTTGGTCAATATATGATAGAGTTTTTTCAATGACTAACGATGAAAGGTTTTTATTGATCTCTGAGGAAGAGAAGAGAAATAAAAAGAGAAGAAGGTAAGAAGAGAAAAAAAAAAGAATGAGAGAAGAGAAGAGAGAGGGAGGAAAGGGAAGGAGAAATATGGTCAGGTATAAAAATAAATAAATAATAAATATGGAACCAAAAACTTGTTTTGGCCATAATAGGAATAGAAAAACTCAGAATCAAACAAAATTTAAAGGGTGTGTCTATAGTGATGAAGACTACAAAAGTATCAGTGAGGGCCATTGACCAATCATGCCTCAATCTCCCAAAGAGTGTAAATTAATGGATTTTGAAGATCAAGGTAGTGCTCAATGAAAAAGACACAGATTAAGATGAAATTTTATAGGGAGTCCAAAAAGTAGGCATGAAGATACCCATTTTGGATTTTGGCATAATTCCAAAGCGTTTGGAGTGAAGGTGCAAAAAAAAACCAAAAACCATTATTCTCGAGCACTTTTTAGGGATTTTTGAAATCTTCAGAGGAGGAAAAGGGATCCCAAACAATAAATTTGCAAAATTCATTTAGTCAACATTTTACCTACTGATCAAGTTTGAAAACTTTTTCTTGAGGAATTTTTTCCCAGTTTTTCTCCATTTGGGAGATATCCAGTTTTGGCTAAATATTCCAAGTCTGGAGAAACTGTAAAAAGTGCAAAGTCGTCGATTCCATATTTATATAGAATTTTATTGAAGCATCATATTATGAATATGAAAATTTTTGTGTTCAAAATAATAAATCCTCCATGTTCCCATTATAAAAAAATTCTTATTTCTCACCGGATTTCTTTCTATAGGTAGTAGAAGTTAGTCTCCAAGATTTATTGTACTAGTGAAGTAGGTGTAAAAATGGTGAAATTGTTGATTTCGAAGAGCCATAACTTTTAGCTCATAAATTAGAATAAGAAATGAGTATATTCATTGGAAAGATAATCTAGGGGACAGCATAAAGGAATATTTAGGTTTTCCAAGGAAGCATCTTGTTGTTTCATAAAGATGCAAAGAAAAGGGAAACTGGACACCGTGAACCATGCAATTGCTCAATGTGAAAGTTCTCCAAACAATGTCAATTTTGGAAAAACATTTCAAAATGGTAGAGGTACATGATAGATGTGAGTATTAGGTAAGGAAGAGTGAGGTACTCATGATGGTGCCTATGCAGTAATATGGAGGAACATTTTAAATTAAAACAACATGGTAATGGAGAGAGGATGAGTTTTAATAACAATGTATTATTGATGAGAAGGGGAACACTTAAGCAAAGAGTTGTGTGTCAAGGTATTGTGTAGTACCCCTATTTCCCCCAGCTTGTAAATATAATTATAGGTTTCTAAAAGACTATGAGAAGAATGAATGTGTGTGGATGTTGGAATTGATGAACCTTTTTTAATAGAAGGTAATGTATATATTTCTATTATTGAATAAAATGGAAGATGTTGCATAATTGCTCAAGGGGTTTCCAAGGTAGATCATGATGCATGATAGAGATGGTGAGGGGAACTAGTAATGGTTGAGATGACACTTACCAAACCAGTACTCTACTGGATTTAAATTGTTCAAACCCAGAACAGTCCTCTAACCCAGAGAATTTAATTACTAGTCAAGCTGGTAGTTGGGAAGTCTTCCTCAAGAGTCAATGAGGAAATGGGTAGAGTACCCATCTAGAAACTTTCTGAACTGACCCATGAAGTTGGGAATTGGACCGACAAAATCTTGTGGAGGAAGGAAAGAAAATGTAGGAAAATCGTGGGCGGAAAGGAGGATGCAAGGGGAATGGGTATGGTGATCATTTCTGAAGAGGGAGAGCATGTGCATCTCTCTTGTTCTGAAGAGAACTAAAAAAAAAAATGTGTTTCTGGGTACAAAAATTTTTGGGCAACGTTTTTTCTAACCAAGATGATAAACATGGTTGTAGAGAAGATGAGTGACTAAGGAAGTACTCATTGTAGACCCCCTTTCTTGGTGGAGAGAAAATTGATCTGTCAAGTTCATGTGGGAAGAGGAGAGTGATCTTCGTCCTTGAATGTTTTTGAACAGAAGGAAGAATCTCTCTTAAAGCATCATGATCTAGCTAGGGGTTGGCCAATGTTAAATCCTTTCAAGATTTTTTGTGCCTATGGTTGAGTGGAAAAGGGCACCCATTTCAACAGTTACAACACTTTCTAGTTTTAGATAAGTATATTTTCCTAAATCTCTGCAATGTTAAGTTCAGAAATAATTATAGACTATGTTTTAGAGTGATATGAGTTCAATTGTCTGTTAAAAGTGCCTTGTGAATTTAGGTGTGAATGTGAAAATCTTATTGCTAAGTTTTATGTTGGGAGAAACTTCACCTTGTGACTACCTGTATCAAATTCTAGGAGTGAATGTTGTGGTTGATTGAGTTTCACAGTTTAATTCATGCATACACAATGATGAGTGAATAGTTTAAGTCCTTATTAAGCATAGAGAGAGAGAGAGAGAGAGAGAGAGAGAGAGAGATTTATGCATACTATTGTTTTATTCTAGTGCGTCCTAAAATATTATGCCAGAAAACTTAGAGGATATCAAATCTGTGTGGACTTTAGGAAATAATCCCAAATATGGAAAAACATTAAAAGTCATTATAAATGGGTATTAAGGAAAAAATAATTAGGAAATAAACATGAAATTCACCAACTGAATTAAAATACAAAATCTCTCAAAATTCTATTTGGGCATTAATAAAAATTTATGCTAAATTTGGGTTAAACCCCTTAAATGTGGTAGGTTGTAAATGTTGGTAGAAATGTAAAATTTATTGTGCAGGTAAATCTTGTTCTTAGGACCAATCTACTTAAATTTGGTAAGAGTAGTGAAACAAAATAATAAGGAAACAAAACTTTACTCATGTACCCAAGAGAAGGGAGAGATTATAATTATATTTTAATTTCTAAAATGGCGAAATTTTCTTGCAGTAGAAATTTTATTAAATCCATTTATAAAAACTGGAAAACTATATTTTCTTTTTTCTTATTTTTCATGTAAAAGAAAATAATTTCATTTAAATTCTCCAAGTAATAAAACTGTGCAGGGC
>JASDQU010738482.1:63068-130421 GCA_032191745.1 Picea mariana | reverse complement strand
TATATATATCATCATCATCATCATCATCATCATCATCATTATTATTATTATTATTATTATGAAAATGGAGGTTAAAGCTCCTGGAGCATAAAAGACTTGAGACTAAAAGATAATATAATTTAATATTAGTCTAATATCAAAGCACACCAGGGAATAACCTATGACTAAATTCTTTAACCATCTCGTGGTCTTCAGGACTTCGAGACTTTGGGGCTCCGAGGTGTTTGAGATGATGGAACTCACGAGCCAAAGTCGTCAAAGGCCCGAACCCTACCTTTCCATGTACAAATGTTGCATAGATAATAGATACAATCAATTATATTATATTATATTATATTTAATGTGATCAATTAACGTAATTGATTATAATACACCTTTATTACAATATATTATATTATAATCCAAAATAATTTATTGTATTTAAATCACAATATAATACAAGTGGGACCCCTTCAGAACTCTAGAACTCCGGGACTCCGGAATATTTGAGAATGAAGAATGTGTGGAAGAGCCCAAGGAGTGGACCTAGATATATTTTCCCTCTTTCCAATATTAAATATTAAATATAATATTGGAGACTGTTTAAACCTCGGTGTAATTTTAGAGGGGTATAATTATAATGCATTATGTTATACTAAGATTCATTAAAATAGCTACATGTGTATAAGGCCAACTCTTTTCCCCTTTTTAAATATTAAATAATGTGTAATGTGCATAAGTGAGGACCACTTTGGGGCTCTGGGAAATTGGAGAATGAAGAGTGTGTTTGAGAGCCGAAGGAATTGACCCGGAGAGCTCTCTCTCATTGGACAATATTAAATATAATATTGGGGATTTTATAAACTTGGGCGCAATTTCCAAAAGAGTTGTCATATAATATATTATAAATGAGTTTATTATGATATTTGTATGTGAGAAAGTGCCAACCTATTTTTCATTTTTAAATTTAGTATTTAATGTTTAATCACGTATAAGTGTGGACCCTTCGAGAATTCAGGACTCTCGGAGTTTGGGACTTCAAAACTTTGGGAGTTCAGAGCTTCGAGACTCTAGGATGTTTGGGAGTGAAAGAGTGTACAAGCAAAAAGGGTTGAAGGCCCGAACCTACCCTTTTCGGTTCCAATGGTTGCATAAATATAGATATAAACATTAAAGGTAATCAATTATATTATATTATAATATAATTAATTATATTTGCATCACCTTATAATATAAGTGGGACCCTCTCCGGAACTCCATCATTTGGGTCATTTGGGTATGTTCATAAAAGCATGATGAGGAATTTCGCCGAAGTTCGGAGACTCAGGTGTTAATTGATATTAATAATCCTGAGTGTTCCTTTGATATATTTAATTATATTGTAATAGAATTAAATAGAATTATATTATAATAAAATTAATAAAAGAACAAATTTGTAATATGATTAGATTATGTCCTCAAGGTGTAGGACAGTCGGTGAAGGAGTGTGTTGTTAAGGTGCTCCTTGATGTTAAAGTCATCGGTTCAAAACCTACAGGGACAAAAAATCCATCCATGTTAAGGGTTGGTGTGGCTCAGGCCGAGTGCGATCCCCGGGTGATTTTGATGGCTTAGATGCCCCTGAGTCGCAGTTTCTTAGCCACAAGTTAGTCCCACATGTCATGGACAAACTAACAAACAAACAAAAAATATGATTAGATTATAAGTTTATGTGACAAGGTATTGATATAATAATTAACACTAAATTTACCCCAAATTGTGGGACTCCCAAGGTGAAAGGGAAGTAATCCTTTGTTTTATTGGACCGGTAATTTAGGCCAACTAAAAACGAAATTTACGGGGTTAATTAATTTTAATGAGGATTAATTATCCCTAATAGGGATTAAATAAATGATTAAATGATTAGTAAAGAGTGGGATTTTATCATGATAATGATTAATTAAATTAATAGGCCTATAAGAGCTAGACAAGCATCAACCTCTGGCTGGGTGAGTCTTTGCATGCTATGATCATGTGGTGAGCCGGGTGGCAAGGAGCCACATGGATGCCACATGGTGGTGAGAGACTCTAGTCAATGAATATTTATAGAAATTTTAAGGACTATAACTTGCGATCCAGAAATCAGACCTCGACAAATTTATAGTCATTGGAAAAACCTCGTTAAATCAAAGGCGATGTAATCCTAGTTACAAGGATTTGAGATGATTGAGAAAAGAGAAAAATTTATACCCCATCCCTCAAAAAGGTACTTAGGGGTCAGGTGTGTGACATATTGTTAACAAGAAGATCATGTCTTAAAATAAATATTGTGTGGGTCTGTTACAAATTATAATTCCAAGGTCCAACGGATAGGGAAATAGGGTAGAGCTTTTAGAGTTGGTTGAGATAATAAAGATCTTGTAGAGGGAAGTGTAGAGCTACAAAGTTGGTAATGAAAAGTTGATCAAGGGATTTAGAAGAATAGAGCCAGATTAATATTTGGATTCTACAGAGTATGAATGAATTGCAAAGACATATCAACATGGATTCTCACATGAAACGTGAATTCAATATTAGGTGAAGGATGTCATTAGTAGGCACATGTAGATAACGGAGACTCCTTCACCTTGTATTGATAGAAACAAATCTTACTAGAAAAGAGGGAAATAATATCATGAGGTGATGTGTGACTCGTGAGATGGGTGAGTCATCTCTATGTGAGAACATAGGAATGCCTGGAAAGTGTTGCAATCCATAAGACAACAACTTATATTTGAAAGTGTTCAAAGAAATAAATCCATTTATAAATCATAGTTCACCATGGAAGCAAGATATAGATGTAAGGAATTTAGTGGATGAAATAATGAAGATTTGTTTATTTTAAAAGTGCCAATTGAGAAATAAAGCAGTGAGTGGTTGTTAGTTTGTAGTGCTAATATTCACCTGGAGTAATGCTTGTATAACATTAGAAAATACTGAAAGTTGGGGCATGATTGCTTTAGTGGAAGAAACTACCAATAGGACATATTGGCTAGAGTTGTAAAAAGGCCAAGTTGGACTTGGATGGAAGGCAATAAGCAAGAAAAAATGGGGCACATATGTGCAGAATGAGGGAACATGGGGTAGCGTGAATCTAGATGAATTCAAGGATAGCCATCTACAACACATAGTAATACAAATAAAGATGGAATAAATATGCATTGGAAAGAATACTAAAAGTGATGCGGAATTCATATAGGAAAGATAGAATGCATGTAAACTAATAGGAATGAAAAGATTGAATTCTTGGTGCATATTGACATGCATTTGAGAATTCCTAGGCATGCATATGGCTTACAGATTAAGGGTAGTTTGTCATTATACGTATGAAATAAAGTTGTTTCTATATTTGAATGTGACTAATGATGGATTAAGTATCTGGAAAAGTTTTATAGCATGGATGAAAGTGATGAGGTTTCAGCTACATATAACAACCATCCATTTGAAGAAAAAAATAGTATGGTAAAATGTTGATCAAGAGGGTGGTGAAGAGAGCTCATGAGCTTCTACAACATATCGAATAATCAAGTAGTATCAAGTAATTGATAACATCTACGAAGGTGTGCATTTGGTTTCTTGTGGTGCATAATGTTGAAGGGAATTTAGGTAAGAATTCCCTTAGTCAAAATTCAATATTTTAATTGATATATATTGTGAGCATGACATTCCACTAGATGTGGCAAAGGTAGAGGGCCTTGAATACATATAAATCCTACTTGATGATGAAAAAAATCATGTGAAATTTAATAGCATGTTATGTTATATTGGTTATGAGTTCCCAACCATGGCAGTCAGGAGATATACTCCTATTATAGAAATGGATGCCAATAGGGATATCCATGTGTGAGGCCATGATGTGGTTGGACATGGAAGGGCTATAGTGATATACATATGCTTAATGGTATTCCTACTCATAATCGATATTTGGACCGCAACCTCTTTGTTTACACTGAAGGGAACTAAGGGATTGCATTCCTAGTGTTGTGTATGGGTCAAAGATGGAGGTATCGAAATAATCAAACAAATAATTGGAAAATGCTTGGATGTTGTATTGAGGTGTTTTCTAAACCTTCCAACTCACCATGGTGGAATACATGACATAGATATGTGGTATTCTAGAGTCAATGCAAGGATACTCTGAGTAGATGTAGCCATTGATATTGGCACATTGGTTTATTGTTAGAAATGCTTGATTGCACATGTAATGATTAAGTGTGATAATAATGCACATTAATAAATGATAGTTTCATTCTACTTGATATGTTTAACAACTAGAAGTAATTGATTTTTTAGAGTAATATAATTCTAATATCACTTCATGGATTGATTGCAAATGTTGAAATGGAATGATAATGTGCATGAATACTGACATTTTGTTTGGATGAATGAAAGTTGAAATAGATTGTAGGTAGATTGATCTTGGATATGGAAATGGTGTAAACCCATAAGGAACATTGATACCAACAGTTGCAAGAGCCAAACATTATGAGAGGGAATCTCATGCTTGGGAAATCTAATTTCCTATATAAAACAGATATGAAAATTTATAAGAGAAATTGTTGCAATGATACCTCACGATGACTGTATGTGCGTGATATAAATGAGATAATGGCCATTGAAGCTAGAAATCTTGGGAAGAAAGCTATTGTTAGGACAATGGAACCCTAGGTTGTCAGGCCCATGTGTCAAAGAGGTGGGTTGTCAGGATTGTGTGTCGAAGAGGTGGGTTGTTAGGATCATGATCATTTCTCTCCAAGTTGTTATCGGACTAATCGGTAGGTGCAGACACTAATAGATATCCCTAGATCCACCTGGATCTAGAACAAAACAGGACAGGACATGACTCTTTCCCTAAGTTTTGATCATTGAATTAGCTAGTAGGGAGGAACAAGTAACATACCTTTGTATCGCTTCCTAGGTTCTCTGTTGCTCCTGCTTCGCTCCGGTGCTCTCGTGAAGTCAAAACCAAGACAACACAAACCAACCAAAGTGAAGATAGAAAAATATATTCAACTGTCAACTTATGTGTATGATCAAGGAATTACACAATAAAGTGAGAATATCTTTATGGGAAAAGGACATGCCACTGTATCATATTAATTGAAACTAGAAGATTACAACATGAACGCCTTGATGTCGCAAGCTTCCTTTTGGTTGCTCTTGGCTCCAACACACACACTTTCTCAATACTTGTATGAAGAAGATCAAATCCCTCTTGATAGACTTGCTAGAGTCTCCAAGCTCATGTTCAAGCTAAGTCCTTCACACAATTCTTTCACCAATTCTCCAATGAATCTTGCTTAACCTTTTCCATGAAAATTCTATCAATATATAGGAGAGAATGAGATGGTTACTTGGATAAGAATGATCCCACAATATCAGGGAATCCAGTACAAGGATAACCATTCGAATGCCATCCCATTCTTCTAGAAGATTCCTTTCTAGAACGATCGAGAATTCATCTTTTTCCAAGCTTTAGAGAAGGTTCGCACCCTAGCTATGTAGCACAATGCAAGAAGTTCGCACCCTAGCTTAAAGCAGCCTGCGAGAATGGGTTATTCTCACACCCTGGGATATTAGCAACCTGCGAACTCTCTTCAAAAGTAAGTTTTCTGGGAAGAGATGAATGTCCCTTTTCTCAGAAGAAAGTTCTTATGAGGAGCCTGAGTACACCATCATCAATACACCATCATGATGACCAGAATCATGGGTAACAGAATGCCCCCCAAAGTATGAGGCCAGAACCAGTGACAGTCGAAAGACTTTGTAAACTGCATGTGTGTGTCGAAAACCAGGAGCACACCTAATCGGAAACCTGCGAACAACCAAGCATCTACAAAATATCAAATATACCAATTCTGAGGTAGGCATTCCCATACTCAGATCACATACGGATGACATTGTAGACATAGGTCATGGCCACCAATCATACACTGCAGATCCATGCCGTCAAAATATAGCATAGCCACCAGAAATACACTGTGGATCTATGCGAGAAATTTCAAATTAAGACAACATAGCCACGAGACATACAAAGTGGATCTATGTGTCACAAATTATACATACTCCATCGCAACCTGGACAAAGAGATGATATCCAGGGTCTTCAATCTCGTTACCCAAAAGTACGAATCTAACCATGTGATTACATGTGTTGAAGTCGAACATGGCAGAAACCACTTGATTACCGGTCATTGATGAAACCATTAACAAGTGAGAGGGAAATCACAATTAATGTCAATGACTCCCAAGGTACTCTAGTACAATCCATCGAGTGTGAATGAATGAGTTGAAGTCGAACATTCGACGGAATATTTCGATCAGGGGTCAATGATGTAAACCCACTATCAAAAGCGAGGAAACCTGCCATCGAGGCATGCAAGTTCCAAGGTACCAAAAATTTCTAAGTCTTGATTCTGGATAATGAGTTGAAGTCGATGGAACAAAACTTGTCACAGGAGGGCCTTGATGTATCCCCCATCAATGACACGAAATGAGTAACATATTTTGAAAGTGAAACAGAGTATTATGTAAATTAGACTGGACACGGGGAAGGCTGACACGGAGAGAATGGACAACTACAAATGGCTGACTCAATAGAGGTTTCAGATGGACTTCTCTTGAACATATCAACGACATGACCCATGATTTGGCAGCATTGACTCAGAGACAACACAGGGTATGACCTTGTAGCAAATTGAATGAGAGACAAATGGATTTCCCAAACCGGCTTCAAATATAATGAATAGGGGGTGTCATGTTCAAGAGCGACGCTTACTGCCAATCAATATGAATATGAGAACATATCCCTTTCCCAAGTTTTCCCCCACCATTTTTGGCGAGCACCTCTTTATTTTTACACAAGCTTGAGGAGGATAACATATTCTTGTTGATATAAGCTTATCCTTTGGATAAGTCCTTCGGAGTATGTTTTACGAACCCTAGGAAGGAGTGGTTCGGTCCCATTATGGGTCTGTCATTGTTTTTTTAATGAGTCCAGAGATAGAAAACTTGAAGGTTTTTCATGATTATAGAGTCTGGAAAAACACTTAAAAGAGAACTCTCTCAGTTCCTTTTTCATAAAGTAGTCTGATGAGACCTAAAAAGAGATAAATTATCACCCAACAGATGCTTTCTTCAAATACTTTATCGAGCGTGAAAATAGCAAGGTCGCTCAGCTGTCTTTTCATATTTAGAGAGTCTGAAAAGATCTTAAAGAGGACTCCAGGGGGGTTCCTTTTTCATATAACCTTGTTGAGCCCGAAAAAGTGATAAAAATATGCTCGATCGCGTTCTCATATATTTTCGAGCGTGAGAACGGACAAAGACCAAGCTCGAGGTTTTGTACAAAAACCATAAAAAACAATTAAAACATGCGATGAAGAAGAAAAACTATGTCCACATCCCTGTATATGAACATCGAAGTCATTATGCCTGCAAAAGTTACACTCAAAAGGGCATTAGGGTTTAGGTTTTAATAAATAAATAATTATAAAAATTCAAAAACATGGTAAAAGTAAATATAAAGAAGTAAAACTCTTTTTACCATATCATTTTCACTTTTCCACTATTTGAGCCCAAAAACCCCTCTTTTACCCTCGAAGTTTGGCGTCAGATTGTGGAAGTTACGAGCATCCATTCGACGAGACGTCAGCGACAGTGAGGTAGGCTCTTTGTCCTCTACTCTTTCATGGTTTAAATTTTCATTTTCATTGGTAAAAACACATTTTTGAGTTGGTTTTATGAGCCATTATTGCGCTCATCCATTCTCGCAGGTGGGTTACACGGGACCTGCGAGAATGGGTCATTCTCGCAGGTGATCCCACAGTAGCCTGTGAGGTTCTCGCAGTGTGCCTAAAGGGCACCTGCGAGAACCATAAAGCATAAAAAAAAATTGAAATTTTGCTCAATGAAAGAAAACCAAATTGTGAGTAGAGTTATTAATCTTCTTTTTATGATTCTTATGCAGGTATTTGGCCATCAAAATGATTCTGGAATGGTGTGAAAGGGAGCGCGAAGAAGATGATTCCATTGTTGGAAATCATCCGCCCATTATTGCCGCTTTGAGGAACTATGGTCTTCTGAAGTACTTTCATATCCCGGGCATGAGGGCCCAGATCAGGTTATTGGAGTACCTTGTGCATATGTGGGATCCCGATCAGCAAGTATTTCATGTAGGGGTCCACACACTATCCTTAGATATTAAGGACATTTACTTATTGACTGGACTGTCACGGTGTGGGTACCACGTGAGCCTGACTGGTAGCAGAGGTGGTGGGCTGCCCATGAGTGAGTACTGTCGCTTACACTGTGTTCTTGAGGCAGAGAGGAAGAAAGGGAAAGTAGTTATTTGGGGAGTGCAGGATTTGACCCTCCGCACTATTTTGTTCACCATTGCATGTATGGCTAGGAGCTCCGCTCCTCACATGGCACTCCAGAGTTACTTTCAGTATGCTATAGAGTGTACTGAACCTCAGGTTTTTAACTGGGAAGATGCAGTGCTTCGTAGCATGAAAAAGCTATTGACCAAATGCAGAGGGGGTAACCTGAAGCAATTTGGGTACAGGTCTTTGTTAGTGTCCTTCTTTCTCGAGAGGGTTCCATTACTGAGGCTGCAGGTTGAGTGGAATTTACCGGCTCCCAGGGATCCAAGAATGTTGAGATGGTGTCAGCTCATGGTCCGGCACGTAGCTGGACCAATTATCAAGTATGATGATACCTTCTTCGACTGGATTCGATCACATATGTTGATGGTCGACGATTATGCTTATGCCGGGTTGGATTTTCGAGGAGATCCAGACTTAGTCTTGTCGGAGTATGCTCAGTGGGGGGAACTTGGTAAGAAGTACACAATCTTTTCCTTTTTAAATGCTTTTGTGAATTTTATTATATGCAAATTTTTTTTATATGTTTGTCCAAAGACTAAATACAAAATTCATTTTTTTATGAAACAGATGTGGGACCTTACCGACCTCTTGGTACTTCTCCCATTCAACAGTGAGGAGAGGTAGTACCAGTGCCACAATGGGACGTCGAGGATTATCAAGCGGTGGAGCAAAACCTAGAGGGTTTGACAGCAGATATTCCAGACATGCCTCTTGGAGAGGTTCCACGACGTTATCAGCATCACTCAGTAGGAGTGTCAGAGTCCATAGGTCGACTGCTCCGTAGGGTTGCCCAGGAAGTCATATGTTACCATGAACATCATCCATGACGTCTCTTTGTAGAAGCTATGAGCTTCAGATTTTGACATTTGGTCTTCGGACAAAACTTTTTTGTAAAAAACTCTTTTGATCATTATATATACATACAGCTTCTACCGGTTTATCTTGTGTTGTATGAAAATTGATGTGATTGATTTATAAATGATCCAAATGTTTGTCTAATACATAGTTATCCAATGCATCAGTTAATGTATTTAGACATCTAGGAATATGTTGATATTCAATATAATCAAAATAACATTCCAAGAGGCGAATTCGCAAATACACCCGTAACAAAGTAGGACTTCGAATAGTATAGACATTACTTAACTGTAGTACTACAAGCTGCGAATYGAGTCGCACAACCAAATGATGGATTCCGAGCGAGATAGCATCAATCAACAATTCGATAACAGCACTATACTCTGTAATATTGTTGGTCGCACGGCCGAGACACACACCTCATAAGGAGACAAGTTCGTTTGTAGGGGCGTAAATTGCCCATGCAGCGGAAGCAAGGTTCTGAGTACTACGTCTAGCGCCATTAGTGAAACCAATATAGGGTAGCGAAGACTCTGACATCTGGAAATCAAACACAACGTCACATAAGGGCAGAGACCAGATAACGACAAAAGCAAGCTATAGTAACACACAAGAAGTATGATACAATAAAAATACAAGTACTCGTGCACAGATGATTTTATGCATAGTACTTATTCAAGTACAACCCATTCCTGGGTTCACTCAAAGGGATACCCTCGTAATCTACTAACTCATAAGCTCCTTTTTCCAAAACTCGTGGAACGATATAAGGACCTCGCCACATGGCTTCGAATTTTCCAGCTCCTACCATATCTCGATCTTGTTCATAGACAAGAACGAGATCTCCTTCGGAGAAAACGCGAGGCTTGACATGTTTGTCGTATTGGGCCTCGACACGTTTTTTCTGAGCTTCTATGACTAGGGTAGCATCGCGTTGAGTTTCGTCTAATCGCATAAGATACAATAGACGTTCTTCCTCGGCAGAAGTGTTTGGTAGGAGTTCAACAACTAGTTTTAAAGAGGGTATCTCACATTCAATCGGGAGAATGGCTTCCAAACCATAGACTAACCGGAAAGGTGTAAACCCAGTAGAAGACTTGACGGATGTCCGGTAAGCCCACAATGCCGAAAACAACATTGTGTGCCAACTTGTTTTGTGAATCCCTATCATTCATTGGAGCATAGTTATGAGAACTTTGTTAATTGCTTTGACCTAGCCGTTGGCTTATGGGTAATAGGGTGTTGAGTTATCATGGTGAAGACCCAACTTTTCAGTAACTTCGGACATCATGAAGTTTCTAAAGTGGCTACCGTGATCAGTGACGATAGCTTGGGGAACACCAAAACAAGCTATGATGTGATTAAAAATGAATAATGTTGCGGTCTTTCCAATGTTGTCAAATGTCGGCATCGCCTCGGCCCATTTCGTAAAGTAATTGACAACTACAATAATGTATCCATGCCCCCTGGCCGAGTGAGGGTGACATGTCATGAAATCGATGCCCCATTTCACAAAGGGGCCAACGGAGACCACAGGGTGAAGAGGAGCGGGATGTGACCGTATCTTGTTATTATAGATCTGGCAAGCATGGCATTTTTGAACGACGATTATGCAGTTGTTAAATAAAGAAATCCAAAAATACCTTGCTCGTAAGATCTTCTTGGCAGTAGCATACCCAGACATATGACCACCACAGGCTCCAAAATGGTAGTCATTCAGATCTTTCTCGACTTCGTCAAACGTTAGGCAGCGTCGAAAAACAGATTCAATCCCTCGACGATAAAGAGTATCCCCGAGGATAATGTATTGACGGGCTTGGTAGCGTACTCGACGTTGGTCAGTGCTAGACAAAGTTGGCTAGAAATTCTGGGTTTGGAGATATATAATGATATCACCATACCAAAGATCATCAGTGCTGATAAGGAAAAGAGATTCATCGGGTAATGAATCAATTGCTATATTTGTCGTTTCGGAATAGGGAAAGTCACATATCAACTCAGCAAATACTAAGGACTTCTTGGACTTGGCGTGTTTGAATTCCAAGTCAAACTCCGGGAGTATCACAATCCATTTAGAGTATTTTCCCCCTAGAAATTGACATGTGAGAATGTGTTGCATAGGGTTGCAGTTAGAAATCATTGTAGTCTTGCGCGAGAGGATATAGTGTCGGAAGCATTGGACGGATTGAACGGCAGCCAAGGCCAGTTTTTCGACATGTAAATACTTGATTTTAGTAGGCGTTAGACTTCGACTCAAGAAGTATATAACATGTTCGTCGTTAGCATCATCCTCTTGGATGAGAACCATACCAATGGCGTAATCCGAGGCAGCAAGATAGAGGAAATAATCGCGACTGTAATCGGGGAGAAAAAGAAGCGGAGCACGCGTTAGGGACAATTTCAAAGCTTCGAAAGCATTGTTGGTGATGGTATCCCAGACGAACTCTGAACCCTTTTTTAAGAGACGCATAAATCCACGAGTTATCTTGGCATAATTTGGGATAAAACGACGAAGAAAGTTTTCTTTCCCCTGCAAACTTTGTAACTAGCGAAGTGTAGAAGGAGGAGGGAGATTAAGGATCGCCCCAACCTTTAAAAGATCCACCCGAATCCCTTGACGCGAAACAATAAAACCTAGAAGTCAACCGGATTCCACGCAGAAAATGCACTTATGAGGATTCAAACGTATACGGTAGAACCGACAGCGGACGAAAATGGCTC
Organism: Picea mariana; assembly: GCA_032191745.1. Lineage (NCBI taxonomy): Eukaryota > Viridiplantae > Streptophyta > Pinopsida > Pinales > Pinaceae > Picea > Picea mariana. The sequence goes on along the minus strand of JASDQU010738482.1, from coordinate 118,459 downwards.
GAAGGTGAGTTGGATGATCGACTCGGCACATTGAGTGAGCGGGTAAATCATCCAGATATGGTTGAACGATGTGCTTGATATCATGGAAATCATAAGACATAGCGTGTTGAAAAGTTGCGCCAACGTTCTTGAGACCAAAAGGGAGTTTCCGATAGGAAAAAGTACCCTAAGGACAAATAAAGAGGTCTTATGTTGATCCTCGGGAACAATGTTGATTTGATTATACCCGGAGAAACCATCCATCAGAGAGAATATTTCACTTCCGGTGCAATTGTCGACAATCTGATCGACGAAAGGGGTAGGAAAGTTGTCATTGGGACAAGCTTTGTTGATATCCCTATAATCAATGCATACATGAATTGTGCCTTGTTTCTTGTCGATCGGGACAAGATTGGAAACCCAGTCTATGAGAGCCACCAGATAAATAAAGCCAGCTTTAAGAAGTTTCTTGACTTCAAGCTTGATAGCAAACGCTTTATGTGGGTGAACTGGACAAAGGCGTTGTCGGACGGGTTTAGCGTCGAGGTATGTCTTTATCTCATGTATCACAATCTCAGGGTCGATACCCGACATTTATTCGTAGCTCCAGGTGAAGATGTCACGAAACTCTTTGAAAAGGGATGTGTAGGTGACGATTTCGTCAGAAGAACACGAATCTCTGATATGGACATTTTTGACAATCCCAGGTTTGACAGATATGTTGAGGGGAATAGTGGGCGAGATGTTGCTTAAGTTCCCTTCAGAAAACACATCATGTGCGGACTCGGGAACGGTTGAAATGACGATAACGGTCGACGGGGTCGAGATCCATTGGTAGTTCTCAATGGTATGTTTCTCCAGAAAGAGGATGGAACGATGATGTCCATCGTCCCAAGGGGTGTCTTCCATGACAGACATGATCATTTCGTCGGTGGGAAAAATGACACGAAAAGGATCGGGAGACAACTCACCAAGAGAGGGGTTAGAAGGGGTTGTCGATTGAATGGCCTGATAGGCGGATTTGACCAGACTTAACGGCATTTCGTTGCCATAACGAAGATGATCTCCAGGTTCAAGTAATATCCAGGGGTCGTAAGATGTAGGAAGTTCATGAATCAAGGTGGAGATCATGTTGATTGAAGCGACAGATGAGCGTGGAACATCGAGCGGTGGAATAGGGAAAGTACCCATTAACAAAGAGTCTTTTAGAAGGCCTACACTGACATTCTCATAACCCGATGGGGTTTTAGCGATGAACGGTACGTTTCCAGTACAGGTATTGGAATTAAAGAAGGCTACTTGGTCGACGGTGACGACCTTTCCTTGATGTGGGAAATGTACCACACGAAAAAGGGTCGACACAACTGCACGCATGGAATTGATCCAGCTGCGGCCAAGCAGAAGATTGTAATCAAGGGGAGCGTCAAAGACTTCCACTTCGACTTGGACCGTTTTGCCTTCTAACGTGATGGGCAACGAAGGAAGGACATCGTAGGGCTTAAAAACAGAGTCGTTGAAGGCTTTAAGAGTGTTCTGGGATTCATTCAAAGAAGGAGAGCCAATGGCTTTCCAGCAAGCAAGAGACATGACACATGTTGATACACCCTCATCGATAACGATTCAAAAAAAAAATTTGTCAGAGACAATCACTTGGATTTGGAACGCGAGTTGAGGGGGTAACCTTGGAATGTGATCTTCCAAGTCAAAAATTATTAAATTCGTATCCGTCGGGTCTATTCCACCGATAGCTTTCAACAGTGCCTTTCATTGTGTGGGACAACTTTGAAGGACTTTGAGGGCTGACATCGTAGAGGGTGCTTGAGCCAGATCTTCAACAATGTTGTAGTTGTGGGTAGCACGAGCATGAGGATTGAAAACCGATTTCTAAATGATGCCCTTTGGGGGGGGTTGAAGAACTGTGTCGAGGCTCGGTCGTTCGAGATGAAGAGGACTGTTGATAGGTGGAGTCGTGGGAGAGGGTTGTACCAAGGAAGGAGGTAGATCATCAACCTTCTCTTTAGAGGAAGAATAATCTTTGTCTCGAGTAGTGAGTGCAACGTTTCTCTGCTTTGAATTGCCAGTACACATCAATACATAGGATGTAGTAGAAGATGAGGGTTGGTCATGAATGACCAACTGAGCCTGTTGTTGAGATGGGAAGGGTTGGGACAAAATGGCCAGAGCATGTGGTTTTGGAGCTCCTTGAAGGAACTTAGTGACCTCGGCATGTCGTGGACAATCCTTTGTGTAGTGATCATCACCACAGATAAGACAAGGGTATCGTTGTTTGCGCTTATCCCGATCGTCAACAGGGGTAGTTTTGGTTCGTTCTGCTTGAGAAGTATTTTTGTCCTCCTTATTCTTACCCCTTCCCTTTTTAGATTTGTTTTTACCGGGTGGGGTAGATTGAACTGCATTTACCTCAGAAGTCTTGCCGGTGGGAGGGGCAAGAGATGGAGAATTTTGAATATTAGAAGAAGCAAGTTTGGGGTTTGTGCTTGAGGCGGAATTTGGTTGGGCCTGGAAAGTGCCAATCACACCGTCAGCTGCATGCGAAGCAGGAGGAGTAGTTGAAGTGGAGGAAGTGGAAGGATGAGGTAAGTCAGGTAGTAAGTCATAAAGGGTACCCATTTGTGAATAAACGAGGTCAAGGTATTCAGCACGAATTATGGCCTGCTCTTTCGTGACTACTCCACCCATGGCAATGTCACAACCAATGTCGTTCACAAATGATTTTGTGAACCATTCTGCTAGCAACTGATCGGGGAGTTCGAGTTTAATGAGACGTTGTCTCCATCACCACTCATGAATGTGATCGGATATATGATTGGCTTTGTTTTGTTTGAAAGAACTCAAAATCTCGGTCCCTGTTTCATAACGGATCGGTAACTGGTAGTGTGTGAGGAAAGCCATAGCTAGGGTGTTGAAGTCAGCGAAGAAACCTTGTGGTAATTCTATATACCACTTCGCAGCAGAACCTGTGAGGGTTCGTTGAAAAAGACGTAAACGAATAGAGTCATCCATCAATGAGTTGGATGAACACCATAGGTGAAAATTCATAACGTGATTATTCGGGTCCTCTCCCACTTTTCCGTCGAATTTAGGAATGTCCGATGGTAGCTTGGCTGGTATAGCGGGCCATTGGGGAGAGTGACGAATTGGATCATTTAAAATCCTTGACAAATCTGGAAGATCCAAAGTGGCCAAAAAGGGTAACTGTCGATTCACCTGCGGGTACTGGTGGCTTTGGGGAGGAAGCCCCATCAGAAAACCAGTAGAACCATAAGTAGTCTGCATATAATGTGAAGACCCAAGCAGATTCGGTGGTGGTTGAAGAGGATAGTAGCTCATAGGATTGTACCCTGGAACAGGGACTTGATTTTGAGCATTTGACCCCCAAATGGGATTGAATGTACCTGGATATGGTTGGCCCATACTAGGGGGTATCACAGATGCAGCTGGAAACTGTTTCCCCCCAGTCGATTGAGGAGGATGTTGTATCAACTGATTCCAATACTTGGCCAAGGATGGAGGTATGTTTTTCCCATAAGGCGGGTTCGGTCCTCCTATTGAAGGTGGTGTTCCAATTGGGGGTTGTGTTCCAATTGGGATTTGATTTCCAATAGGAATTTGCCTACTAAGAGGGGTTTGAGTCATACTACCTTGGTGAAATTGTCTACCGACGGGAATCTGGTAAGTTGGAGTGAATGACGGAATAGTGCCACTAGGATTAAGACTGCCAGTGGAGGACGAGATAGGTCCTCCAAAAGGAAATTGAGGGAGTGTTGGAATAAAACCAGGAAGAGAGTGCCTAGAAGAAGAAGGACCACCAGGAGAGCTAGATGGGGTTTGCATAGGAGTGGGAATGGAAGCATTCAACACACGGTATCCAGGTGGTAGTATCAGAGTGACATTGGGCGTACACGGTGTACTGATGGGAGCAATACTAACTACAGTAAACCCGGTTGGAACACTCGTAGTATCTGTGTGATGAGCCATTTCGGTAGGGACAGTAAAGTGATAGGTGGTAGTAAATGGTACTGTCTCTGGACTAGAGATTTCGAAAATCACAGGTGGGGTGATTTCGGAAATCATAGGTGAGCCTGGACCAAAAAGGTCCCATTGAAAAACACCTATAGACCAAAAAATATCTTGGCCTTCAATGCCTGGAAAGGGTCCAACCGGTGATCCAGAAGATGTAACAACTAAGTCTCCAGAAGAATTCAATTGCATAAACGGACACTCAGAATCAGGGTGAAGTTGAAAGTCCTCTCGAGTATTAGTAATTCGGAAATGTTCTAGAGAGTCAGTTCATTCCACTTGTAGCGTGGTGACGGCTGTGACTTCACTTTGCCAAGGAGAGCCCTCAGGTGTACTTGTAGGTAAGGGTTGAGAACCTTCCAGATGCTCTGGAGATAAACCCTGCATTCTACGTGAACGATGTGGAGGAGCTATTGTAAACGAGTGACAAACTTACGAAGAAAATCATATGGTCAACTTTGGTACACAAACAGCACGCGCTAGTAAACAAAATCTAGGAAACAACACCAAGCAAACAAGACCTTCTAATTCCGAAGTCACTAGTTGGTGATGAAATCCAACGTCGCAACAACAAGACGAGAAGGGGCTAGGCTAGGGTGGAAAAGTTACGCTGACGACTTGCTTAACGGACTTACACCCTGGTGCAAGCTCCCACACATAATCGTGGGTATACCCTCCAAGGAGCCCGAGTGAGTTTGGCCAACGTCGATTCCAGGTACCGTGAAGACTTTCCCCTCCACAGTCACCTTGTGTAAGAACCTAGAAAGATAGGCCACTAAGGTTACCACTGACAACAATAAAGCCTGGGGGGACAGTCGACAGTCCGATCCACACGCAAGGGCAGGGTATCTAGCCCGAAATCAACTCAAAAGGCTTCCACTCATCATTGTGGGTATACCTCTGAGTGACCCTTGTAATACGTGCAATCTCTACACCGATATCAACAACGCAGGGTGAGTAACTCTGTCAATATCAATGTAACCTCGTGTTTGACCCTTGTGTGAGAAGGGCTTCCCAGGACAAGATGTTGTAAATGGAATTTAACACTCCTTAACACAAGATGCTATTGTGTGTTTTGTGCTTTGGAGAGTGTATCTCTCTTCCTATTCCAAAGNGCTAGCCTAGCTAAATGTTGGTGTAATAGAGCCCTAGAAAAGAGTTACTAGTTAAATTTTACGATTGTGCAGTGTTATTAAGGGCTGTTGTTACTCAAAGGAAACGGAAATGAAATTGATGTTGTATAAGACTCTAACCCAACAATGCATGGATGAGAATTAAATATATCAATTTTCGTTCAATGAATCCTATGTAAGGGAGGGAAAGAGAAGTTTTCTGGATCAAACTTGAACTACAATACACAATTTCCTTTAAAATGTAATTGCAACAAATCACGCAAAAATAACAATTCTCTATTGTTTCTTTTTCAATAATTTCAACAATTGATTTTCAATACTTTCGAAGACGAAAATGATTTTGAAAGAAAAAACGTTGTTCACTTTTCAAAAAGGACATACACCATGATGGTGAGAATGAAGAAAATCAACATCTAATGAATCAAGAAAGAAATAAAAACCCAACCAATCTTTCAATGGAAACAAAAATAACAAGAAAACCAAACTAGTCCTTTCAATTGCATGAGAAAAATGATCTTTCAAATGATGAGCAAATGATAAAGACAAAGATACTCAACTTTCAACCGATCGTCAGTCCTTAACCAAACAATCACACTCAGATTCCAAAATCAGAGAGTATATCTTGGCAAAGAGAAGTCAAGAAATGAAAGTCAAGAAAAAGTGACAGGAAGAGCCTTTGAAATCCTAAGACTGTTCATGCACAAAAAGCGAAGACAAGAGAACATCAATCAATGGTCCAAGAAACTCTTTTGAGGCACCTATGCTGATCTGGGCAGCTGAAAATGCAAAAATCTCAAATCCAAAACTTTGAAAAAGAGGGTTCACAGGCTGAGGGTATTACACAATGCGAGAATAGGTTATTCTCGCGGGTGAGCTTTGAGCAGAGTGCAAGAACCTCGCACTGAACCTAAAAGCAGGGTGCAAACTCAATAGATTCTCGCAGGACACTGTGGAGTGTAGTACGAGAATGTCTGAAACTAATCAAATTTTTGGAAAAAGACACAAAATTTGAAGAGGCCTTTGGACCTAGAGGGTCTATCAGGGTATCTTGAAGACTCAGAGATTGATATGAATGGAGAAAGGTAAGGAAAGAGAAAATGGCCACAGAAAAATACCAAAAACCATAAAGAAAACGAGTTATCTCCCCAGTGGGGTCGCCAATTTTGTTATCGGACTAATCGGTAGGTGCGGAAACTAATAGATCTCCCTAGATCCACCTGGATCTAAAACAAAACAGGACAGGACATGACTCTTTCCCTAAGTTTTGATCATTGAATTAGCTAGTAGGGAGGAACAAGTAACATACCTTTGTATCGCTTTGTAGGGTCTCTGTTGCTCCCGCTTCGCTCCGGTGCTCTCGTAAAGTCAAGACCAAGACAACGCAAACCAACCAAAGTGAAGATAGAAAAATATATTCAACTATCAACTTATGTGTATGATCAAGGAATTACACAATAAAGTGAGAATAGCTTTATGGGAAAAGGACATGCCACTGTATCATATTAATTGAAAGTAGAAGATTGCAACCTGAACGCCTTGATGTCGCAAGCTTCCTTTCGGTTGCTCTTGGCTCCAACACACACACTTGCTCAATCCCTGTATGAAGAAGATCAAATCCCTCTTGATAGACTTGCTAGAGTCTCCAAGCTCATGTTCAAGCTAAGTCCTTCACACAATTCTTTCACCAATTCTCCAATGAATCTTGCTTAACCTTTTCCATGAGAATTTCATCAATATATAGGAGAGAATGAGATGGTTACTTGGATAAGAATGATCCCACAATATCAGGGAATCCAGTACAAGGATAACCATTCGAATGCCAACCCATTCTTCTAGAAGATTCCCTTCTAGAACCATCGAGAATTCATCTTTTTCCAAGCTTTAGAGAAGGTTCGCACCCTAGCTTTGTAGCACAATGCGAGAAGTTTGCACCCTAGCTCAAAGAAACCTACGAGAATGGGTTATTCTCACACCCTGGGATATTAACAACCTGCGAACTCTCTTCAAAAGTAAGTTTTCTGGGAAGAGATGAATGTCCCTTTTCTCAAGAGAAATTTCTTATGAGGAGCTTGAGTACACCATCATCAATACACCATCATGATGACCAAAATCATGGGTAACACAGGTGAGAGATTTTTTGTGTCGAAGAAGAGGGTTGTCAATCCCGTGAGAATTTATCTCCATGTGAGAGATTTGCTACAATTGTTCCCTAGTGAATTGGGAATTAGATACAGGGCTATGAGACTTCTTGTTCGACCTATTGTTGAAGCCCCAAAAGGGAAGTGGGTAAATCGAAGGACTATTGAGAAAAGAAGGGGCACACTTCCTAGGGTGGGACATGCATGTGGGGACTGAGGAACTATAGGTTAGTTGCAGTAGTCAGAACCTTGGACCAAGTATTTTGTTGAATATCATACCATATTCTAGCATTAGAAACCCTTTTTTCATGTGGAGTTTAAGCCCTAACTCGGGGGTGACCTGTTGTTGAAAGATTATGAGTGATAGGGTCTATGGTTTGGAGGAACGTTTGAGTCATGCACGCAGTTGGTGACTTTTCATAAAAGATAAGTGTCCTTCACAGACTTTTTTAATTACTGTGTGCTCTAATGTTCATATTTTTTAATGGGTTTATCTTTCTGTATGAAATTGCATCTAAATTTTTTCGTTGATTCTGTGAAATGTTATTGCATCTATGTGTGTGTGTGTGTGTGTGTGTTACTTTTCATGTATATTGTGACTTGTGTGGGAATGACAATTATTAAGCATTCATGTTAAGTTAAACTTTGTGGTATGGTTATAAGATACCAAGGCAAGGTACGAATCTCTGAGCATGAAACAAGGTAGTCCACACACATAAAGGTGATTGAATCTGCATGCAACATCGAATTGAATGCATGCGTAGTACTATTATGTGTTCAAAGTGTTTGCATGCACAACTATATATGTATGTGTTCTAAAGGGCTAAGCACATAATATATTTCTGACATTTATTCCATTGCTATAATTGTATTAAAATAAGTATACTCATAGAGTGATACCCAACTTGGGTTTGGGCGTAATACCTTAAGGTTGTACATAGTTATTCAAGTCGACTTGTAATAGGGAGCACTATAAGTAGTATCCATGCACTAGGATTTTTTGAAGTAGAATGGTCGAGTAGTGGGATTGGGTTGCTACAAAGAATATCACATCGACAACAATTGAGGTTGTAGTGACGTGGCCCAACCTGGGAGGATGGGGATGTTACATTATGGTATCATAGCAATTGGTTCAACACTGGACTTATATGGGCTAGAGATCAGCATAAAATAGATGTGCACTCTAAGTATTGGTTTTGCGCACTACAAAGTTTATTTTGCATGGAAAACCACTAGTGTGAGGTATAGAGTTGTGATGCATGCAAAAATAGTGATGTGCAGGTGTGCACACTAGAAGTTGGATGTTATAATCATCGAAGGAAAAAGAAAATAAAGGATTCAAACAAATTGTGCATAACTCTCATAAAATTGTCACATTAATTAGTCTAGCAAATCTTGTCAATTGCACTTTTTACAGAATTAACAACAATTAGTTCAGGATAGAATCAACGCAGAAGAAGGGGAAGGTTGTAAGTTGGTATGGGTATTGAAGGTACGAAATCCAATGGACATAGGGAAGGCTTAGAAGAAAGCATGAACTTGGTAGAGACCCTAAAAAGTTTACAAAAGGATGTCCAAAGTTAAAAATTTGATAATGAAAGGCTTATGAAATCCAAGGAGGAGGATTATGTCCTCAACATTAAGTTGCTACAAAGCTTGGACATAATTGAGAAAAATATGGATAAGGATATAGAGACAAGTAGGTCAAGAAGACACAGGTATCATGATGGGGGAAGAAAAACAAAAAGTTCTAACAAGCATCTCCATATCTCTCTAAGATATTAAATTGGGAGAGAATTCAATAGTTCGAGCCCATATCTTGTTAGAAAGAATAAGAGAAGAACTAGGGTGGACAAGCTACAGGGAGAAATGAATAAGATCAAGTCTCCTAGTTTTGATGGTGAGCATAAGAAGGATGAGGATGCAGAGACATGGATGTTGGGTATGAGGAAATACTTCCAACTATATAATTACTCATCATGGGAAGAAGGAGAAATTTCCATTTATCGGCTCAAGGGGAAGGCATCAATGTGGTGGGATCAGTATGTGCAAGTGCAACACATTGATGAGAAGAATGTTACTTGGAGGGAATTCAAGCGATATTTTCAAAAGAAATATTTAACCAAGAACTACTATGATAGGAAAATGAAGGATTTCTTTGAACTCAAGCTTGGGAGAATGACCATAGATGAGTACGAAAGGATATTTTTAGAATTGTTGAAATATGTTTCTTTTATCAAGGATGAACAGGTGAAGATTCAAAGGTACCTGAGTGGGATACCATCATTTATTAGCAATAATATACAATATGATGATTCCAAGACATTGGAGGACACTATAAGGAGAGATAAATTTCTCTGTGATCAACACAATGGAAGACCAACTTTCCAAAAGGCTTGGGAAGATAAGATGAAGAACAAGGTGGAATAGAGGAAGAAGGGGACTAAGCCACCATTTTTCAGAAATACTGCACAAAGACAACCAACCTCCAAGGAGCCAAGAATGACTTAGGAAATGGAAACCAGGCCAAGGCAGTAGCCAATGAAGTGTTGGGGTTGTGACATAAGACATATGCTTATATATTACCCTCAAAGAGGTGAAAAAGAGAGGACTGTGCACAGTATATGACAAGTTGTGACAGTTGAAGACATGGATAGAAGTGTACATAGAATTTACGCAGCCCTAGACAACAAGCAAGTTAAGTTTCAATCACACATGATTGAGGTGGAAGGTAAGATTAAAGATCAACCCATTGATATTTTAATTGACTTATGATCTAGTCATTATTATCTAGATCCTAAAATGGTGTAAATATTCTAATTGTCAAGAAGGGAGATTGGAAAACCTTGGTTGGTGCAACTAGCTATAGGGACAAAAAGGAAAATTAATGAGATGATCAAGGCATGTCCAATGGAAATGAATGGATTGTGCACAAAATTTGATTTGAATATCATGTCATTGGGCTTGTATGATTTCCTCATTGGTATGGATTAGTTCGACCAATAACGTGTTGTTATAGACTGTTATAATAAGGCATTTACTTCCCTAGATGAGAAATGAAATTTGAGAACAATTCAAGGGATTCCAAGATCTATGACTATCAGATAAATTTAAGACTTGTAATTGAAGAAAAGATACAGGAAGGGATGTCACATATTTGCAGCGCACAAGGAGGAGTCACCTGAGGATAAAGTGCCAAATGTCGAATATTGCACAGTACTAAAAGAATTTGATGATTTCTTTAAAGAAATACCAAGGTTTCCATCAAAAAGAGATATCAATTTCTCTATAAATTTGATGTTGGGAGCAACTCTTGTATCCAAGACTCCTTATAGGATGAGTACACCAGAGATAACGGAATTACAGATGTAACTTGAAGAGATTTTGAATAAGTGGTATATACTCCCAAGTGTGTCACCTTGGGGTGCCCCGATATTGTTCGTGAAGAAGAAGGATGGTACGTTGAGACTCTGCATTGACTTCAGACATTAAACAAAGTAACAATAAAGAACAAGTATCATTTTCGAATGATAGATGACCTGTTTGATCAACTAAGGGGAGTAAATATGTTTTCCAAGATTGACCTTAGATCTATCTATCACCAAATGAGAATAAAAGAGGAAGACATTAGCAAGACTTCCTTCAGAACAAGGTATGGCCATTACGAGTTCACATTAGTTCCATTTGTGTTGTCAAATGCACCAATTGTCTTCATGTGTTTAATGAATGGATCTTTCAAAGAATACTTGGATACATTTGTCGTCGTATTTTTGGATGACATCCTTATTTACTCTAAATATGAAGAAGAACATGAGCAACACTTGAATATGATGTTGAAGGTATTGAGGGATCATCATCTTTATGCAAAGTAGAGCAAGTTATCATTTTAATAGAGGAAGATTTATTATTTGGGTCATATTATTTCAGAGGAGGGAATAGTTGTGGACCCAATGAAGATAAAATACATTGAGGAATGGCCAACACCAAGAAATATTGCAGAAGTGAGATCTTTCATGGGACTGGTAGGGTACTACAAAACGTTTCTTGATGTCTTCACAAAGATTGTGCATCCAATCACATCCCTGCAAAAGAAAGGTGTGTGATTCGAATGGACTTCAGATTGTGAAAGGAGTTTCCAACACTTGAAAATTTTTTTGACTAGTGTTATGATACTAAGGATTGTAGATATAGATGAATACTTCATGGTGTGAAAAAATGCATGTAAAGAAAGGCTTGGGGGAATCCTTAGTCAGAATGGGCATGTGATATGTTATGAATCAACAAAATTAAAAGAGCATGAGAGACTCTATGCCACCCATGATTTAGAATTGGCGACTATAGTGTGTGCCTTGAAGATGTGGAGGCACTGTCTCATGGGTAAAATATTTGAGCTGAAAACATACCATTGTGATCTGAAATATTTGTTTGGACAACCAAGTTTAAATGTTAGAAAAAACAGTTGGTTAGAATTCATCGGTGAGTATGACTTTGATATAAAGAATATCAAGGGAAAAGAGAATAAGGTGGTTGATACACTCAATAGGAGATTGTATGAGATGCATGCTATAGTCATTAGCATGTACCAGAAATATTTGAGAGACAAAATCATAAAGGCTGCAAAGTTAGATCAACTCTATGAGGAATTAAGAGAAAAATTAAAGTAAGGTATTTTGCATCAGAAACTTGAAGAGTGTGAGATTAAAGAAGATGGAATTCTCATGTTTAGGCACAGAGTTTATGTTTCTAACTCACCAGAGTAGAAAAATATAATATTGAAGGAATTTCATAATGTGCCTTATGTCGGGCACCCTGGTTATCAAAAGACAGTAACAGTTGTTAAGAAGCAATATTATTGGCCAGGCATGAAAAACGAGGTTGTTGATTTTATTGCTAGATTCCTTGAATGCCAAAAGGTCAAGGTGGAGCACATACATCCAATTGGTTTGCTACAACCTTTTCCCATTCTTGAGTGGAAGTGGGATGTTATAACGATGGATTTTATAACTAAGCTTCCCAGATCCGCCAAGAAACATGATTCCATCATGGTGTAGTGGATAAGCTCACAAAAGATGCCCATTTTGTTTCATTGAAGTCAACTTACAAGGTAGCTAATATTACTGATATATACATGAGAGAAATTTCTAAATTGCATGGTGTTGCTAAGGAAATTATGTTTGATAGAGATCCCAAGTTCACTTCAAATTTTTGGAAGGGTATTATTCAAGGGAATTGGGGCAAGTATAAACTTTAGCACAACATATCACCCAGAATCAGATGGACAAACAAAGAGGGTAAATCAGGTAATAGAATATATGCTAAGGATGTATGGGATGGATAAACCATCAAAATGGGAAGACTACTTGCATTTGGTAGAGTTTTCTTACAACAATGGGTATAAAGCATCTTTAAAGATGAGCCCATTTGAAGAATTTTATGGTACAAGGTGAAACACGCCTGTGAATTTGGATAACCAAGTAGACCGCATAGTGGTTGGGCCATATCTGCTCCAGGAAATGAAAGATAAGATGGTGAAAATAAAACAAAATTTAAAAGTTTCCCAAGACAGAAAAAAGAAAAAGTTGCGCAGATAAAGGATGAACTTTTAGAGAATTTAAAGTGGGTGACCATGTGTTCCTAAAAGTAAAAACAAGAGGAAGGTCCCTAAAGTTGGGGAATATATCTAAGTTAGAAGCACGATATTTTGGGCCATTTGAAATCCTAGAGAGGATTGGTCCTATCACATATATGTTGGCTCTACCTACATCCTTGAGTATTCATACTGTATTCCACGTTTCCTTTCTTAAAAAGTATGTACCTGATGCTAATCATGTCATTGATTGGAATGTGATTCAGGTGGAGCAAGTGGGAGACTTTCGAGTTCAAATAGTGTGCATATTGGATCAGAAAGTCAAGACTCTCTAGAATTGCACAGTAGGACTGGTAAAGGTCCATTCGACCTATTACGGTCTTGAAGATGCAACCTGGGAACATGAGGATGCTATGTGGGTAGAGTATCTACATCTCTTTGAGGAATTTTGAAATTTTTTATTATATATGTGTATGTAATGTATTGGTGACAATGCATAAATAAGGGGGAGGGGAATGTGATACCCCTATTCTGAACCCCAACTGTAAATGGAAATACAAATGTATATATATTTATATAAGATGGTGATTTGTTGGTATCCAATCTTGGATTCAGTTTTCTGTGCACATCCCATAGTTTGGTGATTGCGCGAGGATTGTGCATAAAAAAGGAATGCACACATTTCATAGTGTAGCACACACATGTGTAAGTGTGAGAGGATGGATCACCAAAGGAAGAGTGCGCACATCCCATATTTTTGTGCACACCAGATTAAGCACACGGTTTTTTGAGGCCAGAGAGACTTTGTATATATGCTTGTGTTTTGAGGTTGGTGAGCCTGGATGCAAAAGGCCAATGCACCTGTATTGTAAATATAATCACCTCAAGATTCTTAATATAATCATATCATTGTGCACAGACTCAACTCAGATGAAAAGAGACAGGCGGTTTAAAATCCACGGAGAAGGAAAAAGGGGGAACTTAAGTCAAGGGAATATTTTATTAATATTTTCGAAAGTTTAATTTATGGATATGTATTTATCCTAAGTTCCTAAGGGATGAGAATGAGTCACCAAGTGGCTAAAATCTAGTCCTAAAGGTGACAAGTCCCTAGTTATGACCATGCAAATACATTATTGAGCCTCGGTGTATCTTTTGGGGGGGATATGCATTTTTTACTACATTCTTGGCTACCACCGGAAGGGGAATGAACTATCCATCTTTCTTTGTGAGTTGTATCAATCTATATCTGAGACTGTCATCATCTATGTGTAAGGGGGTGTCCATCTAAGGAAGATAATTGTGCCTAAGAAGCGGGTTTTCAAGCTCGTGTTTCAAAGAGGAGGGTTGTTAGGCCTATGTGTCCAAGAGGCATGTTGTCAGGCTCGTGAGAATTTCTCTCCAGGTGAGAGATTTGTTGTGTCAAAGAAGTGAGTTGTCAGGTCTGTGATAATTTCTCTCCAGGTGAGAGATACATTGGAATTTCTCCCTGGTGCGCTAGGCATTAGATACAAGGCTCTAAGACTTCCTGTTCGGACTATTGTTGAAGCCCTGAAAGGGAAGTGGGGTAGCCAAAGGATTGTTGAGCAAAGAAGGGGCACACTTCCTGGGGTGGGACAATCATCTAGGGAATGAGGAACTGTAGGCTAGTTGTACCAGTTGGCACCTTGGACCAAGTCTTTTTCTGAATATCAAACCATAGCCTGGCATTAGGAACCATTTTTTCCTATGGAGTTTAAACCACGACTCAGGGGTGCCTTGTTGTTGAAAGATTATGAGCGACAGATTCTATGGATGGGAGGAACATCTGAGTCTTGCATGTAGTTGGTAACTTTTCATAAAAGATAAGTGTCCACGGGCTTGTTTAATTACTGTGTGCTCTAATGTTCAAATTCTTAAATGGTTTTATCTTTCTGTATGAAATTACATCTAAATGGTGTGGTTAATTCTGTGAAATGTCACTGCATGTATATGTGTGTGTGTGTGTATTCATTTTCCTATATGATGCGACTTATGTGGGTGATCCGAAAAATCCTTAGATGCGGATAAACTTTAAATACACATAAACATCCACTTGATATTCAAAATAATAATGATCGCTTGACTGATTGAAATTACACATGAAATACTTATTTAACCATACACACTTTAATGATAAATAACTTTCAAATAATTGAGCACAAAAATGAAAAACAATATTGAATTCACATACACAAGCTTGATAATGGAGTCCACCCAATTTGGGTTATGTCTCTAGGTCCACTTTCAATAGAGACATTCTTTATTAATACTCAAATGCTTGTGGTTTGCATTGACCTTTTTACATGTTTTTCAAATGCAGAAATGGAATGCAACATTGGATTCCTTGTGAAAAATCATGAAAAATGAGTATAAATTTCTTAAAATTCCGTCAAGGGACCTCTCGACATGCTTTACGATGTAGCCTCAAAGCCTATGTACCCTTGGGCATGCACTTCGAGACAGAACTTTGCAATAATGAATGTGTGTACAATCCTCAGTCCATGCATCATTAAATAGGGCACGGGCCCTTAACCATCCTCTAAAACTTCTAGTCGGCATTTAAGTAATAGTTAGGTATTTTTTATAACCAACTCATATCCTTAACGCGATTGGTTAAGTCATTTGGATATTGTATAGTAGGTCGCGGGGTCGAGCCTCGTCAAAAATACTATACATAGTATTTTGGTTATAACAAATATGGTGGTTATGTCATAGTTATCAGAGCAATATATATTAATAATATATGGTTTTAAACCATATCCAAAATGGCATATAATATGTTGGCCTCCATGCAGTTTACACAAGGTTATATTGCAATGTATACAACCAGGGTCAAGGGCTTAGGCCCTCAACCCTTTTACCATGATTTGAATTTTTAAACAAGGTTAAATAAATATGAAACCACATGAGGTTAAGTAACATTTTTTTGGCACATTGGTAGTGGAGGATTTGTTAAGGTTTATGAAGGTCACGGGTTCGACCCATCTGACTCCATAAATTTTGGTAAACACTAACCAATATTGGCCAATGGGAGGATACCACATGGCAGCCTCTCATTGGTTATCCCTTGCCACGTGTCGATGAACAATTGAATTGTATGACTTTCCCAGTCAGTTTCCATATAAACATGACATTTCACCTATATGGTCATACGATCATGTGCCATGTGTCACCCTTGCAGTGGTGACATGTGTCACCTTGGACATTTTCCTGGTTTGACTTGAAATTTGACCACTCATAACTTTTGTGTTCTACCTCCGTTTGACTTGTCATTTGCATCGTTGGAAAGTTGACGACGAGCTCTACACATTGATGTTGTTTTCGAGAGAATTTGGGATGATCAAATTTTGATCATTTCTGAACCATTCTGGACCTTTGTGGATGTTTCAAATCCTCTTGGACTGCTGTGAGAATTCCTGGATCCACTTGTATCAGTAAGCATGACAATTATTAAGTATTCATGTTAATTTAAACTTTGTGGTATGGTTAGAATATACCAAGGAAAGGTATGAATCATCGAGCACGCGTCGAGGTAGTCTACGTGCACAAAGGTGATTGAATCTGCATGCATCATCAGATTGGTTGCGCGCGTAGTAGTATTATGTGTGCAGAGCATTTGCACGCACAACAGTATATGTGTTCTGAAGGGATAAGCGCGTAGTAGATTTGTGACATTTATTTTGATGCTATAATTGTTTTAAAAGAAGTATACTCATAGAGAGATACCCAACTTGGGTCTGGGCGTAGTACCTTAAGGTTGTGCACATTTATTATGGTATGCTTGTAATAGGGAGCGTTATAAGTAGTATCCACGCACTAGGATTTTTTTTAAGTAGCATGGTCTAGTAGTGAGCTTGGGATGCTACAAATAATATCACAGTGACAGAAGTTGAGATTGTAATGATGTGACCCAACCTGGGAGGTTGGGGAGGTTACATTTACAAACTTACTCCTAAATAAATGTTACATTGCAGAGTTGAGGACTCACATGGAAAAGTTAATTTTTATATGATAATGACTATAACATGTATGTTTTTCATGATGGTTGTATAAGAATAGTTGAAGAATGAATACATGAACCACATGCTTGGAAAGAAGAGAAACAAAAGTAAATAGAGCTCAAGGGAAAATGCATGGAACGAGTAAAGTCCAATGGGCTTGTTGCAGCTCAGAAGAAGTCAAGTGGAGTTGAAGGATGTAATGTGGGAAGCACATATTCAACAATTTGAAAGTGTGGAGATTCCATTATCACAAATGGAGTTCTTGGAGCCACATAGCTATGAGAATTCATGTTCGACCTTGTGATGGAGCCCTGGAGGGAAGTGGTACAACCTAAGGGACTGATGTGCATAGAAGGGGGTACACTTCCTTAGGTTCTGTAGGTTGAAGGGAATAAGAGATTGTTGGTTGAAATTGTTGTGGGAATTGAAAATTTGTGAAAGTTGTTGTAGTTGGAGTTCCTAGAACCACAACTCTAAGATTTATTGGTTGGTCTATAATAGAGCCTTGGAGCAGAGTGGTATAGCATGAAGGATTGCATAACAGAGAAGGTGGTACATTTCCTTGGGTTGTCCAGACTATGGGGAATGAGAGATTGTTGGTTGGAATTGATGTAAGAGTTATAAACTGTGAAATCATTATGTATGGTTTTTGGGATAGAGTACCTATGTGTATATGTCTTGGTCAGGTTGCTTATGTATATATGTTTTGGGCCAAAGAGCTTATATTGATTAAGGGACAATGAGCCTAGCATTGTAATATGTATGTACACATATATGGTAATGTGCACTAAGGATAGTGAAAAAATCAGAGGGATGGGATGTAACATCCCTAGTTTTAATCCGTGTGAATTTTAATGTTATTATGCAAATGTGATTTAGGTTGGTTAGCTAGCATGTTTCAGGTCGGAGAGTCTGTATTGATCAATATGTCTGAGTGACGAACTATTTAAATTGTACATTAAAATGATTAAAAATAATAATAATCATCAACTGTGATACGAGAGGGATGGTAATGATGGAGGGATATGATTCCAAAAGATAAGGGGCTAAAGGGGGGTCCAAGGAGAAACCCATGTCATTTGCCTAAGTTAATGTGTTATTACCATATAATCCTTCTTTGACTCATTAGACACTCAATCATTGAATTCATGTCACGGGTTGGGTGAGGAAGTCAACTCACCTAGTAATGACGGCATGGGCTAAGTACAATCACTATTGGGAAGAGTGAGAGTCAAGTAAACATGGGAGAAGAAGGAAATTCAAGTAGGAATGGGGACAATTTTTACATGCTGATTTTGGGCAGCAAGAGGGGACTTGGGTGCTAGGAAAGAGCAACCAGCCATGGAAAGAGAAACTAACCATGGAAAGGAAACTTGTTGGGATGAGTTTGATGTTGAAAATTAGGATGGGTTCTTGTGATAGTCTGTGCGAGTTGTGAGTTAATGTTGAGAATGAGGCTGTATGCATGTAATTGACATTTCCTATTGAGGAAATGTCTCAAGGGCCTTGAGAAGGCCAAAATGAGCACTCTTGAAACAACTGAGAATTTATGGATTCCCCAGCTATGAGGGAAGTGGGAAGGTCCAAGGGATTGTGTGGTAGAGAAGGGGCATGCCATTCCTTGGTTTGTGTAATTTGAAGGGGAAGAGAGTTGATGGATTGGAATTGTTGTTGGAGTAGAACCTTGGTTTTTGGGCTAGTGATTGTGGAGAGTGGACAACCAAGAGGGTGAGACCTCCTTGTGGACTCACAACCTCAACTCGAGGGTGGATTATTGTTGAGAGAAAATGAACAACAAGCTTATGGATGGAAGGAACGTCCTTTGTACGCAACTAGTTGGATTCATCTATTTAAATATAAGTTTTTTTTATTTTTATTATGTTAATTCCATTGTGTAATGTTTTACCAAATGTTGTTGTGTTTGTTAAATGATTTGCATTCATGGAGTTTAATATGTTGTTAGTTGCATAGAGTTTGTATGACATGTGTGCATGTATTGTTTAATTTGGTATCAGAGTTATGCTAAGCCATTTTTGTAGTAATGTGGCCAAGCAAGGCAGTTGGGTACATTACAGATTGGTATCAAAGCTTAAAATGGTAGTAATGTGACTTATCTTTGAGGTTCGATACATGACATCAACCTTGAGCTCTTGGTACTCTTAGTTGGCCATCCTTAACCCAAATGTAGATTCGGGTCATTGGAGGGCCCATCCACAAAGTCCACTATTGACTTTGCAATTGAGCCCTCTGATGACCCAAATCTACAATTGGGTTACAGTGAAGGATCGATCTCACTTTGACATTTTTCATACTCATCAGAGCATGAGTTTGGTTTTCCATATCCATCTTTAGTCCTCTTGAGATCCAAATTCAAACTCAGAGAAGTTGAATTTTGATCTAAAATATTTTGTATATGGAAATTTTAGACTTCTTCCCCACAAGGAATAAATCTTAGAAAAAATAAAAATATTACTAAAATTATTTAGTTGATTAAAAAAAATTATTTAAAAAAATTGATATATTTAAATAATATTTTTTTTAATTATAAACTTAATTTAATAAAAATTTAATAGAAATATTATTGATAAGTAAAATAGTATTATCATCATCCAAAATTTATGCAGAATAAAATAATATTTAAAAAAAAAATAATGTTTTATTAAAATCCATGTATAATGGTTAAGAACATGTGTTTCCTCTTGCGAAATTGTCGAATCTTCCAATGACAAAATTGTCGAATTGTCTGAATGTATCTCTGTCGTTTATTTTACTCTTCAGAAATAACTTGTGTGATCAAATTGTCTGAATGTATAGCGACGACACCTTGTATGTCTAATGTAGATAGCCCTTTCGGAGGCATTCATTAGGAATCAAAATTGATTTTTTTTAACTCCTTTTACCGGATTCAAAACTCTTTTAAAAGTATAATTCAAAAAATAAATTAATAAATAAATTATAAATATTATAAAATTAAAAAGAAAAAACTACATTTGTAACGACACCCTTCATCATGGGTGAATTCATGGTTTGTCTTCAGTTAGGTTTAATTTTTGCCTCTGTTTAGGTTTTTAGGTTGATAGCTTAGTAACTACCATTATTAAAAAGAATGAATTATTAATTTATTTATTTTTATTAATTTTTGGTGGACTTGTAATAATTTAAATTAGAGTTTTCTTTTTTGGTGGAGGTGTATTATTTAAATTAGAGCTTTCTTTCATGCATAGAACTTGAATCATGATAAATTTATGATCAATCTTTAAATTTCTCCTTAATTCATTTCAAATCTATGGCTAGAAACACAATATTTTTAATACAAGATTACATTATTTCTTTAAAAAACTTCACTTCATAGCTATATGGAATAGTGAGATTATTCAAAAATTGTTTTATTTCTACAATTCCATGTGTCAAAGTTCTAAAGACATAGTTCTTCCATGCATCCAAATAAAGTCTCTAAATCTAAATCCATGTAAAAATTAAAAAGTATTTTTCTAATAACCTAAAGCTATGTCTTCTAATTTTTTCAGTTTTGTCAAATTTTGATATGTTTTTTTTCAACAAAAATCCTAAAAACCATTTTTAATAATCTCACTAGTAATAATCTTGTTAAGTATTGTGATATTACAAGGTAGAGTTTGTAATTTAATAATGTTTGTTAACTTTTTGTTGAAATATCATGAAGTTTTATGAGCATGAAAGGAAGTATTAATCTTGTTAAGTATTATGATATTATGAAGTAGGGTTTGAAATTCAATAATGTTTGTTAAGTTTTTTTTGAAATATCATGAGTTTTTTTAGTATGAAATGAGTGAATATCAAGTAGGTTCCATTTAGATGCTTGGAGGAGTAATTGTTATCTTTTTTTTTAAGTTTAATTTCCACAAGTAACATATTGTTCTTAACGAGTATAATAAAAATTAAAAAATAAATAATTTAAATATTTCTTTGATATAATTATATTAAACTATTTTATAATTGGATTGCACCAAAGACTGAGAGAATTGGATAATAATATAAGAAAAATGAATATTAATATAAAAATAATTTGGATAATTTTTATACTGTTATATTAAACTCTTTTATAATTAGGTTGTATGAAAAAGTAAAGAAATACACACTGAATTATTATTATTTGGGAATTACTATGCAATAAATATAGGTGGGGTATTATATTGGAAGATCAAATAAATTAACATATGACTTTTATTGCATTGATATATTCTTTTTGCACAAAGAGTAGTCAGGTGTATTGGATCATTTACAAACTCAGATGCACAACATCCTGGAGAATTCATGTTGTTGACAGTGGATGTGCTATAGGAGAGATAAGTTTAGCATGGATATGATTAGTTGGTTGTTGTGGATAAATGATGGGATCATCATGTATAGAAATTGATGTGGTTCCATCAGTATCCACAATAAACACTGAAGCTGGAAACAAAGAAGCTAGAGTTGATTTCATGGCCATTGCTTTATCCCTTTGTTTACATGGAGGATGTTTGGAGAGAACTATGGTCTCATATTTTCTTATTATTTTGACATTGAGGGAAATGGAATTTGAATTAGACATCGGTAGGGATAACCCTTCCATATATACAAAACCTTATGGGACTCTATCAATGTCGCCCACTATAACACTCATTAAAAAGCCAACATCAAATGAACCATTCACTACACCATGAAATGTCTAGTCTATAAACGATCCTTAAAAGTAGCTAAAGACATTCTAGAATCTATTATGTTGAGTATTTCCCCTTTTTGAAATTAATCGATTTGGTGCAATATCGACAATCTAGATGAGAGTTAAAGGATTTGTGTTACAAGGTCGCCCTAGATTTTTCATGAGACGTGTACGATATGTAGAGAAAATATGGTCTACTTCATTTTCCTCATTCATTTTAACCACCTACATTACAAATGTCTAAAATTATTGATTCCATATTATAAAATTCTTAATGGGACTTTATTAGTGTTTCCCACTATAACACTCATTGAAAAGCCAACATCAAATGAACAATTCACTACACCATGAAATGTCTATCCTATAAACGATCCTAAGAAGTAATCGAAGATATGTAGAATATGTCATGTTGAGTATTTCCCCTTTTTGAAATTAATCGATTTGGTGCAATATCATCAATCTAGCTAAGAGTTAAAGGATTTGTTTTCCAAGGTCGCCCTGGCTTTTTTCTTGAGACGTGTATGATATTGAGAGATAATACGACCTACTTCATTTTCCTCATTCATTTTAACCACCTACATTACAAATGTCTAAAATTCTTGATTATGTATTATATAATTGAAAGCATAAATATCTAAAATGTTTGATTCAATGTTATATAATTGAAAGCACTAGTAAATCAAGTAGAATTATTAAATAAAATCTAGAACCAACAAATAACATTGTTACTTACCTTTGAAAGTATTTAAGAGATAGAATTTTAAATTAAAAGTAGTCTAAATTCATCTTAATCTCTCTTCTTTTATTTAGAAAGAGTCTAGAAGTATCAAATATCAACAAAATTTTGTGACTTTTGTTGTTTAGTTTAGTCTTGATTGGCATTTGAATCTCATTAGAAATGAAACTCGTGTTGATCTGTTCAGTCTTGATTGGCATTTGAATCTCATTAGAAAATGTTATATCTAGGTCCTAATGAATGGAAAATTCAACAATATAGAACATATGGTATCAAAAAATAGGAACAAGACTATCTGTAGTCACATTCCATGCTCTAAGCTACGAGGTGGATATATGTCCTTTACCTTAGCTTATATATGAAGAGATTTTACATCATTTCTTTGTTGCTATGTTAATAACCATGGAAGGTTATTTCGGTCTCCATCTCTATTTGATCGGGTCACACTTTGCATTGCATGATTGGCTTCCTGAATGTCAGTACAAATTTTGACAAGTTTTTCTTTATCCCTCCTACCATCTATGATTTGCCATAATGTTTCTGTCACATTATTCCCGATATGCATTGTATTAAACAAATGAGCTATTTTTAGCTCCTCACAGTAGGGAAACCTCATGAATTAAGTGGGATAACATTTCATTCCTTGTGGAAGCCCATTATTAATACCTTCATAATGGTGGCCTTCATGAAGCATAAAATAAATCACAACAATAATTATCAAATACGGTAAAATAAATTCAATGATTAAAATAAAAATTCAAAACATTACATATACGATACATAAAGAAATTGTGTACCTTGACGATTTCTATTATATTCCAACATCCATAGGTGAGGTGTCATTATTCGTTGTTTTAAACTAATCTCTTATTTCCCATTGAAAAGATGTTTTTCAGTAGTATGATACCTATGGTTCTTAGGGAGGAGGTGCCTACACTCATCAAACATGATCTTTCCTAAACTTTTTGAATGACGATACTTCATCTTAGGACCACAAACTGGACATGCAAATTTACCCTTTGTTTGAAGCCCTGCAACAGATGGATTAATGTCAATTATACGATGATATTATTTAAAAATTAAACATGCAACATGATATCTTTAAAAAATATATATAGTATTAAAGAGAAACAAAATTCTACATACCACAAAAATGTGTTAGTCTTGGGGCATCATGAATTGTCCATAAAAGTATTCCATGGAATTTAAATTTCTTCTCCCCGATTGGTTTACATATGTCATACATAGTGATGCCAACCCACAACTTTAGTATCTCATCGAAAGAGGCTCGATATACACATTCATATCTTTAACTTGGTACTTACCTAATTGTTTGAAATTACACATAATTACTATAACCATGATATGTATATATAAGTAAATAAATAAACAAAAGATATTATGCAAAAAACAAAACAAATGAAAATGTTACATTCAAAAAATTAATGTAAACAAATACCTGGAACAATCATTGTCAAAATTATGTGCTCCCTCTTTATTGACATCCAAGGAGGAATGTTATTGTTGATAACAAAAATAGGCCACACCGAGTAACTAGACCTAAGCTCTCCAAATGGATTAACACTGTCATCTTCCAATGAAATCCTAACATTACGAGGTTCATATTTGAAATATTCACATTTTTCCTCAATTTCCCTAAATGCATAACCATTAGCGGGCACTCGAAGAACACCATCTCCACTTCTGTTACATGCATGGTAATCCATAAATTGTGTTATGTTTTCACACATGAACAATCGCTACAAACGTGGAATTATGGGAATATGACGAAGAACCTTTCGAGGCACCCTTTTTGTTACTTGATCGGTTCGATATCTACTGATAAGACATTGCAGGCATTTTGTTTTCGAAGCATGTTGTCCATAATATATAATATGATCATTAAGACGTGCATCTATAGTTTGATAATCCATTCCAATGTATTTCATAATGGCATGCAAATCTCGATATGTGCGAGGTAAAATATTTGACGATGGTAACAAAAATTCACCTAACAATCTACAACACAACAAATAACTAGTTAATGTAAATAATATTAATCGTAAAAAATGGATTCTTATTTTACACATTAATTAACACTTAAAAAAAAAGAAAAAAAGTCAACATTTATGTATATGAGATGAAACATATTACATACCTTAGGATTTGTGTCATATAAGTGTTCGAAAAATTATTCATAACCTTTAAGTTCACTAGAAGCAATGTAGTAGAGAGATTATTTGCTCTCGAGCCTTCATAAAGTCATTTATTTTCCTTTTCTAATAGAGTTTCATCATAAATACCATCACTGTCCCCATCCTCATCTGGCTGAGAAAACAAATATTGGATCATTTGATTTTTCCCATCATCTTCTTCCATGGGATCATTAACTTGATTTGTACCATCATCTTCTTCCATGAGATCCTCATTTCCTTGATCATGTTCCTCAGCTTGTACAACATATTTTCTACTACTACTTGGTGCAATATTCTGCAGAAAGTTAGAGGAAAACTCTAACATTATAATTACAAACAATCATGCAAAATTAGTGTGTATAACAAATATTCAAACAATATATATACATATATATAATTTTATATAAAATCAACAATATAAAAACAGATAATGAATATATAGCTAATTACCACGGGATGATATTCATTCGATCCCCCATCAATGTGCCCATATTTCCTACAATGTTTTTTAGTTGTTGCTATTAAAATTCTTATGGTATGTGTAATGTAACATTTTTTTCAAGGGCAATAACATCTACCATCACCCTTTTCACCCTCTTTACTTTTTTTCCCGCCTCTAATATTCTGTGACATTCTTTTGGACAAAAATACCCTTTTTGAACAGTCGTTGTTATAGCAAGATTGTCACAACATCTCTAATTTGCAAAATATTTATAGATATTCTTTTTGTCACAAGAGAAACAAATGTTGACCAAGTCAATGTTGACTTTTTCAAACTATGTAACGGTCAATGTTGACTTTGTCAAACAATGTAATGGTCATCATTGGATCGTCGCTCTTGCGACGATAACCAAAGGTTGTCGCAAGAATGACGTGAGTCCATTATCTTCATGTTCATCGCTCTTGAGACATACAGCTGGTTTCGTCACAAGAGCAATGAACACGGGTTGGATTTATAAAAAAATTGAAAAAATCAACTCTTTATCTTCAATTTTGCAACGAAAGGGTACTTTCGTCGCAAATAGTCGTCGCAAAATTTTCAATATGTAGTAGTTTCAGAGATAGATTGATCAGGATTGTGCTACACTTTCAGGCATGATGATAAGGATGATGGTTTCTCTTTCCAGCAGGATTTTCTCCCTCCCACCCATCTCCATGAGTTTTATTTCATGATCGATTATATGTGTATCTATACTAATGATTATTATGTTCTTGACTTATCTTTGTTGTATTACATTATTAAGCACAATGGGAGATACTCTGATGAGATGATCAATTGGTTGCATTAGTTGTATGAATTCACCTGACATCACCCATCACCTGATCTTTAGGGCCCCAAGGCCTCAGGTAAGTAGGTAGGTCATCTTGCTTTCCTTGCATTTGCATCTTGATTGCTCATAATAGTTTAGATGCATTCCATATTTCATTTTTCTCTACTTGCATATTGATTTCATGGTTAGTTTAGAAGTTTTTGAAAAAATGCTAAAATTTTATTTTCTAGATTAGTTTTTATTTGGATTTTTATGTATATGGACGATGGGTGATAGAACCAACCTAGATTTGATGGTTTTTGTTTCAGTGTAGGCACATGTATACCGGGAGATGTTGTAGTTCTCATACACTCTACGACAAACACATGTCCCCAAGTAGGAGCCACATTTTATCCCCATTTTGTGGGATAACTAAGGAGAACATATCTTGACGCCATCATGTTGCAGATATGGAGTGCCAAGAGACTACATGACCAGAAGTGTCCACTTGCACATACAAAATCCCACTCTCTCACCACATTCCGATCCATTTTTAGTGCATCCACCACACCAACTATCCTTTGGAAGGCAGATGGGTCTTTCTCCATGTGGTACAAGTCAGGTATTGTGGTAGGTAATCACCCTAATATTTAAGGCATTTGAACATGTTGTATTTAAGCTTCTTTTGATTATAGAATGTCTTCTTGGACATTATGTCTTTGACCTTGTTTCACCTTAGTGAGTGTCATAGATTTCCTAGTAAGTGGACAACCATTGGGAAAGGTTTGTGACTAGGGGTCCCTTAAGGGGTTATCATACCATTCCCGACCATACTTACAAATTTCTGCCCATTACACTCCCATCATATTGTCCTCTTCTAGGTCTTTTGACTTTAGTGACCTAAGAAGGGAATGTAACTCATTTCATGGGAAGAAGGGGATGAAGGCCCAAAGGGATTGTTGTTGGATGAAAATATAAAATCCTAGATATAGACCTTCCAGAGGCTTCGCCCAGGGATCCCAGAGAAAGAAATGAAATGCTTGTTATGGGAAAAATGCTCACAGGGATTTCACTGAGTGGAACAGTCAAATATACCTAGGATAATCCTAGATATCCTAGATAGGAGGGGTAGATTTCTTATGGTTCTCCTAGAAACAAGCAATAAGATCATTACCCAAGGAGATGGAAGAATGACATACCTTTTCCTAAAGGTTGTCCTTAGTATATTCCTGGTTTCTGCAGTCTTGAAGTTCCATATCCAACTTCGACAATCTCCTCCCTGCACACCAAATACAAAACAATACCATTCCACTTGTCTTCCTAGTATTAGATTCCTAGATCTAGCTTGAATATAATATGATCTATAATCTATCAAATCATGCCTTTGTTATATATCTCTTGGATAAGGCTTGGGAGAGGCTTCTAGATATTCTAGACGCCACTAGAAACTGGAATGATGTGAGTTCCTAGGTCTTAGCCAATAAGATCCAACTCAAGTCTCACCTCTTGCCTCATAACTCCCCAATTCTAGAAACTTGACAATGTCCCGTGGGTTGCACTACTAGTGTCAAGCAAGGGCCTCACTTGTTGTATGTTAGGTGTCCCGTGAGGATGCCTAAAATTGGGTAACAAAGGATCCAAAAGGTGTGAAACCCTAGGAAAAAGATTCATTAGGGCCTTAATCCTCTGATGACATTCTCTCTGGCCTGTAGGGTGGAAATTAAGGTTGTAACACTGCTTCTTTGTAATAAAAGGGGGACCTACAAAAATAAATGATAATGAATGCTTAAGGGGTTAGTTGAAGGATGGGAGGTCTCATCATGAGTCGACCTATCATGATCATAGATATTTAGCGGTATGCCACTACCGTCATCTGGTCACCAAGCTAGGGTAGTGTCTCTCAGTTACATGACTGAAAGAAAGGGGGTCTCATCACGAGCCAACCTTCTCATTTCCATGAGGTATTTGTAAGTAAAACTATCATTATATAGACACCACACCAAGACAATGGCCTTCAACTCATTCCTTACAAAGTGAAAGAAATAAAGAATGGAAAGAAGATGGGCTTGGAAAAGTGCATTGCAAATGAAGGTGCAACACACCCTCTACAAAGTCACCCATGTATGAGATAATACGAGCCCTTTTATGTCATGAAACTAAACAACCTATGAATTCTAAACCCCTTCCACCTCATCATGCACTACATAACCTTGAAAATCAATCCTTGGGAGAATCCCCTACTTGAGGGCTTTGGTATACCCAATATGACTCCTATGACACCCCTTCCATACTTAAACTTGGTCAACTGTATAGGGTTTTGAGCATTTGTTTAATTTCATGAGGTAGTTTTGATGCACATGTTAGGTTCCTTGTTTATTAGATGTGATTTACACTTGTCATTATATCTTTGACTTGATATATTTGGAGGGTGTACCCATTTGTTTTGTAGGACCTTGCTTGGTGGCCAGTTTTGGGAGAACAAGCCTAGCTTGGGCTTCAATGAGGAAAAAATACCACAGGATGGATACCTAGGGCTCGTGTGAAAAATGATAGAGACATGCCTTTGGATTCATAAAATACATCATGATGAACCTAACCTAGCCCCTACCACCCAACCAACTTGCTTAGGAGAGGCAAAATGTCACCTCCTTGAGGGTTGACGTCATGAAGGGGCTAGGGTTTGGTGGTGATGGAGTTGCACATTGACACTTGGCATATTTTCACCAAATGAGGAATGGAGAAGTATTAACACATGATGAGGAGGCTCAAAGAGCCATAAGGACTTCCACATATTCTCCAAGAAGTTGGTCAAGTGCCAAAACGTCCCATAAAGGGGTGACATCATCTTACTTTAGGGTTTATTTTGTGCAAAAGTAAATTTTAAGATGAATTTTTTAATATTATTTTGATGCAGGGAGTTAGATAAGGGTTTTTGACCCCATATCTTATGTTTTACCCTTGCCAAGTGGACAAACTATGAGTTAGACATTTTGTATAAATAGAGATCATGTGAATCTCATTTTAACATAGCTATCCCATGTCTAGAAGGATACTTGGCTGAAATTTTTGCTATACTTGTGCATTTTTGGTATCTCTCTCTCTCTCCTACAAATGGTTTATGGTGTTATATTTTGGTGAATTGATGAGAA
This sequence comes from Picea mariana, assembly GCA_032191745.1. NCBI lineage: Eukaryota > Viridiplantae > Streptophyta > Pinopsida > Pinales > Pinaceae > Picea > Picea mariana. The sequence continues at coordinate 89,548 of JASDQU010738482.1, read as the reverse complement.
GAAGTGATGCACACCTCTTTAAGGCTTTCTCTTTTTCTATTGGCTGATATTTTGCATGGTGAACTAAGGTTTGAAATCTCATTTCTTAGAGTTGGTAAGGATAAATATGCATATTCTAGTTATTTCTTGCTTATATTTGGTTATTGTTTGTGAAAACCCTTGGAAGAGTATGTTGAATAGAACCTCCATCATTGCTTTATCCTTTTTTTAAGGTTATAAGTCATTTTTTGAGCAAGGGTTGCTAAGAGAAGTACAAGTGTGTACACCCTCCTATATTTACCCTAAGTTGGTTGGCATACCCTAGGGAGTAACAGGATTTACAGCCCTAGGGATATTGTTGATCCAACTTGTGTGTGAAATACCCCATTCACCTAATTTCAAAGCCACCAATCTAATCATTTATTGCATTGGAGAAGTAAAATACTCGCATTGAAATACGCGATTTTACTAGATATTGGATTTGTTAAAAGTGGAATCAATTCTTTGCGTTAATTGCTTGCTTGAGCCAATAGGGAATTTTGATTGGTCAAGGATACCTTGCATCTGTTACAAATTTATGCTAGAGCCATTAGGGATGAATCAAACTCTCTTTTTCAAGCTCAATTTCTCACTCTTCTATAGTTGGAATTAGTTGGAAAGTTGGTATTATTAATCTACTTGATGATGGTTGTTTGGTTAACAATGTTTTGGCTGATTTGTTGGGGTAAAAGTTGTTTCTGTAGAAAAACACTGCTATAGCCACTTGGCTCTCATAAATATACTCTGAAAACTTATTTTTACAACCATCTAAATACCACTAAAGTTGTGCTAAAGTGTTGAGAATTTATCTACATGTTTTATGCTTCACAACTCAACTAATATTCGTTGCTTTAAGTGGTTTAATATGCAGTAGTTATTTTATTTCATTGCTGATATAAATATTTGTTTACTTCTACTATTAGGAAAAGAAATATTAACTTTCTTGTCCACCTAACATATACTGCACATAGTTGGTCTTGTGTCTCGGGCATGTACAAACACTCTCAGCAGGTACCCAAGGACTTGGCAACCTTAAAACTTTCCCAAGACTCATTCTTAAGCCTTATTCCATCTAGTAGCTTGACCTATAGGGGATTCCATTAATACATCCCTCTTTCCATCTCATTTCTCCTAGGGTCACCGATATTCCCCCCTTGAGGTGATTCTATCATCTCTAAAGTGACGAGAATAACTACCTAAGATAAATATGGGTAGTTGTTCTCAAATTTGTCGCCATTTTGGTGGTTGGGTTAGGATTTTCCCAACCTACAACTTATGCGATAACATTTTGGCACTGTTTCTGGGGAGTATTTTGAATCCTCTTCCAAACCCTAACGACACTTTGGAAATCTATCCCAAAGCCTTTTCCCTAGCTTGCCTGGAGACTCCACCCAAAGGAAGTTCCCTTTCCACCCTTGATGGGATATTATTGAAGCTCATCTTGTGACTCCACCTTCCAAGAACCCACTTTATCCCTTTCCATCCTTTGATGAGCCTTGAGCTCATCTGGCGACTCCATTGAGGTATTACCATAAGTAATGGAACCATGGCCTCATAGAACTTACCATGGGCATTCCATAAGGTTTATCCCTCCTTTGATGTTAAGGATATTCCTAGATATCCAAACCATTTCCCAATAGAATGGAGGGAAAATTTCTCTAAGTTTAATGGTGATCTAGCTCTAGAAGTCACCCATGTTTTCAATTATATGAAGTATGCTTCAAGCCTAGATGTGCTAATGAAAATTTTTGTATCTTCACTGGAATCAAGTAAAAGGAATTTTCTTGCACACTCATGTAATCCAAAGAGCATACCTTATTTTACCAAGCTCATTAAAGAATTTCTCAAGCACTATCGACCAAATACCCAAAATTTGTAAGATACTTTCCAAGATATCAAATATGTTCTTTGCAGAGAAGGTTTTACTATAGACGAGGATGAAGAAAAGCTTGAAGAAGATCCTGATGAAGAAGATCTAGATGAGACATATGATGAAGATGAAGTATCTTCCCTTCCACTTGATGAAGACATCCAAACCTCTAATTTTCTTGCACATCAAGAAGAGAAGATGATGAGTCATAATCCTTTTGAAAACTTTGATGATGCTTTGTTCCATGACTGTGGAAATGAAGAAAATTTCCAAAAGGATCTCGATGAAGTTTCTGTTATAGAAGGCCTCAATGAGACATTGTTATCTTCTTTCCCTTTTGAATAAAATGAAGTTCTCCAGTCTTGTGAAAAAGTAATCAACTCCTATGATGTAGATGAATTCGTGGAACAATCCTTAGATATAGTTGATGACCACATTGATGATTTCATACAGGTTGGGAGACGTAGATGGGATGTGGGTTGCTTCATTTTTTATAGAGATCCCATTTATGACAATGAGGGTAGCTCTCATGCAAAGGGGGTTGAAGTGTCATCTTCAAAGGAATGTTCTTCATGTGTGTATGATTAAGATATTTGAAATCCTGATAATGATATGATTATATATTTGTTCTTCCCATTCAAGGATAACCCAATGCAACATTTTTAGGATGGTTTTCTGCCACCTCTTGGGAGTTGTGATGCAGATTTTATCTATGAGGATTTTCACCCATCATGCTCATAATTTGATAGACACCAGGCTGTGGCCAGCCTGGGGCACTCCAAGGTCCACACTTCCAAACAAAAGTACTTTCATGTTGAGACTTTTGGTGGGGATTTACATATAAAGAAGCGACATTTCCTAAATCTAAGGGAGGAATTTTTCTCTAGACATGAGGTTGTGACTTATTGAATTTCCCCTTGTTTGGGAAATCAACATGTTTTCTTGGGATCTATTATCCTTTCTCATCCTTTAGGGAGCAGTGATTTTCTGAGTGAGGATGAAGATGAGCCATCATCTACATATGGTATCCCTCTTCAAATATGGATTGATTGGGCTTGTGGCTACACTTTCAAGCATGATGATTAAGCTGATGGTTTCTCTTTCCAACAAGATTTCCTCCCTCCCACTCATAATAATCATGAGTATAGATACACATATAATCATGATTAGGGTGATGGTTTATCTTTCCAGTAGGATTTCCTCCCTCCCACCCATATCCATGAGTTTTATTTCATGATCGATTATATGTGTATCTATACTCATGATTATTATGTGCTTGACTTATCTTTGTTGTATTAAATGATTAAGCATAGTGGGAGATACTCTGATGAGATGATCAGCTAGTTGCATTGGTTGTATGACTTCACCCGACATCACCCATCACCTGATATTCAAGGCCACAAGGCCCCACGTAAGTAGGTAGGTGATCTTTCTTTCCTTGCATTTGCATCTTGATTGCTCATATTAGTTTAGATGCATTCCATATTTCATTTTTCTCTACTTCCATATTGATTTCATGCTCAGTTTAGAAGTTTTTAAAAAATGATAAAATTTTCTTTTCTAGATTAGTTTTATTTGTACTTTTATGTATATGGACGAAGGGTGATAGAAACACCCTATATTTGATGGTTTTTGTTTTAGTATAGGCATAGGTAAACAAGGATATGTTGTGGCTCTCATTCACTCTACGACAAGCACATGTCCCCAAGTAGGAATGAGATGTTATCCCCATATTGTGGGATAACTAAGGAGATCATGTCTCGAGGCCCTCAGGTTGCAGATATGGAGTGATGAGAGACTACATGACCAACAAAGTCCACTTTCACATACAAAATCCCACTCTATCACCACATTCTGATCCATTGTCAGCGAATCCAGCACACCAGCTAGCCTCTAGAAGACATATGGGTCTTGCTCCATGCGGTACAAGTCAAGTATTATGGCAGGTAATCAACCTAATATTTAAGGCATATGAACATGTTGTATTTAATCTAATTTTGATTATAGAATGTGTTATCACTCCTGGAAACTCTCCTAGGTTGTATCTCAGAGATGCCTGGTAACTTAACTGTTTTTGTAATTATTTACTCAATAATGGGTGTGGGGTTGGATCAAAATGAATATCTAAATCATTGGATTGTATCTTCAAGACAGTCTAGTTATATTCACACAGTACAAGGCCTTCAAGAGATATTATCAGATAGGTTTGTAGATCAAATGGATAAGAAACCAATCAATTAACCAGAACATACATAAACAATACATATGATGGGTTAACAAACTAGCAGTGGATGCTTATGATTCTTGTTTAATAATCAAAGGTAAGATGGTAGTTACCATAGGACATTTAAACAGAGACAAATAAATGATTTCAACTCATAGGCATAGAATAGAAATGAAAAGAAAGTCTGACATTAACAATGAAAGAAGCTTGCAGGCTGAATATATTAAAGAAAGTGTCTGTATCACAATAACAGTAGAGTCTAGAACTCAAAGTCGAACCTCCCTCAACCTCAAGGAATAAACCCCCCTCCTCAATGCTTCTCCAATGAGATTTAAATAATCTTTACAAATCAGTTTCAAGATCCTCAAAAGATGGATCTGATAACCTCTTCTCCTATCTCAAATTCGAATTTGTGAGGTGGCTGGAAAATGCAGAAATTTCTAGAAATATGTTGCTCAGAAATTGACCTATATCTCTCAAATAAAACCAGATTTTGGAAATTTGAGAGAGGTTTTTGAAGAGGAGCTAGTTTTGGTAAAAATCCTCTCTCACTTTCCAAAAATACATTTCCATATGATCCGAATCGGTCTCCAAAGAAACTGACTAAAACAGGAAAAACCAGATTTCCAAATCTAGTCATATTCCTAAATTTTAGGATTTGATTCCTAGAAGGTTTCCAATGATGAAATGAAGTGCCACATGCACACATGAATGATATTTGATAATATATTTGAGTAATAGTCATCATCTTCTCTTGAATAAACTTTTTCCAAGTCAAATTTTGACTTTTTGACCAAAATCTGTGCATTTTACCCAAAAATAGAAAGGCAACTTAATCTTCTTGCCTTGTCATCTACCTCAAAATATGAAAAGGGATGATTATATGTATCCATTTAATTATTATATATCATTATAAACCACCCTCAAGGCATCTAGATAAAAAAATAATCGATCTGGGCAAAAAGAAGAACAATCTACAATTTTCTGCGCTTTCAGTGGCTAAGGAGCCAAAAAATCTGGCCTATTAGCCACCGAAAGCTCTGCTTTCGGTGGCTAAGGGAAGCTGAAAAAGCCTTCCTAAGCCACTGAAATATTTGTTTTTAAATAGTCTTAAAAATTGCATTTCTTTGAAACTTTGAAACTTCAGATCTGTTCTCCAAGGTTCTCTGCAGTTGCTGCAAGGTAGTTTCAACTTTAGACATTATGGTCTAACTTCTGCATGCCCAAGTCAATTATCTTATAGGAATAACTTCACCCAACTATGAGTGTTCTTTTAGACCACCTGCATATTTATCTACTAGATTTGACCACTTGCAGAAGTTTCTGGTTTTATAACATCATTGAAAACCTGTTACAGCTGATTCTATACAAAGAATAATAAGCAAGAAACCCTTCTCTGAATGAAAGAAAACTTTGGTGTTCCTTTGGATATCAAGAAATGGCTATAAAAGGTATTTCCCAAGCTTAATAACACTTAGAATATCTCTTGAAACCATTTTAAAATCCTTCATACTTGAAAATGATGATAAAATAACATCAAAACCGCCACATTTATGAAAACGTTGCCTTACCTTGCGGGAGAATTTTTACTATTTTCTTGAGCACTAAATTCAGATCTGAAAGTACCATTGGAAATATTAGGATGTCTAGTTGTCAATTAACTATTTGAGCATGTGAAACAACCTCTCCATGGCTGAGAAAATTGAGTTTTCCCAAGGCAGTTTATCGTTTGAAAAACCTACACTTTCGGTGGCTAAACTAGCCTTGAATTTCGCGTTTAAGCCTAGGCTTTCGGTGGCTAATGAATAGTTGAAATGTTCTCCTAAGCCACCGAAACCCGAGATTCGAATTTTTTGAAATAAAAACAAAACCAAATGTTTTTCAAACTTTATTACATGCATAAAGCTCTAAACAATGAGCCTTAGAAAATTTAGAAATGAATTTTTTGATGACTTCCTATCACCTAAAATAAACAAATTTGACTGTGTTATTTGAGGAGATAACATCTGGCTCCTTCTGGGGATGAAAGCCTCCCTGTGAGGTTTCAAGAACCTCAGATCCAATGCCTTTCCTAGAAAAAACTCAAACAGAACCTAAACTCTAGTGTTCCATTGGGCATGGAGTCATTTGCAAAGACTAATAGGAAGGAAAATGATATTTGCAAATGCAAATGTTTGAACTTGCAGTTCCATTGGGCATAGAGTCATCTGGCCTTTACAACTGATTACTTGCAAACCTGTAACTTGCCTGTAGCCTGCCTGCTTATCCAGAAAAACTGAAAGAAATCTATATGCTCATATGAAGAGCTTATTCAATTTCCTACTCCTACACTAACCAACTATACTGCCTCTTAATCAAGTAAACTCATGCTTCCAATGAAGCCATGTAAGAAATTTATTTGCTGACAAAATTCTTGATCTTGATCCCAAAAATAAAAGAATGCGTAGCCAACATAGATATGTTCTGAAAAAATTATAGAACCAGTCTTCATCTTACAAGAATATCTTGATCTTTATACTGCTCAATGATTCCAGAAAATCGACTATAGGATCAATAAAATAGTAAATGAATACCTCTTCAAGATTATGTTCCGACTGTAAATTGAAATGCTCTTGTTGGATGCCTTCCCTGATCTCAATGCTGAATGTGGACTGCTCAACCTTTGTCGGAGAAAAATGCAAGCTCGACTGTTGATCTGAAACTTTTTGCTCCCCTTCACCATATCTCTTCAAATCTTCTTCCTTATCATTGAATTGATCAAATGTAGGAGCATAAAGATAAGATCCTAATGACACAGATGAATATCTTTCTATAAAAGTATCAACAATAGGCTCCTGAAACAGATTTGGAAAAATATCACCTTGTTTCTCATCATAATTTGAAACAACATATTCATAAGGAGAAGGAGAATTCTTCTGATGTTCTAACCGAAGATTATATAGTCCCCGACAATCCCGTTCCTCATGGTTACTGTAACTTCCCTTGATCTGCAAATCTAGAAACTATATGCTACCCTCAACATCTACCGCATATTCAATATTGTCACCGGCTGATATGTCCATCTGCTCATCATCTTTAAAGTTTTCAAAAGAAATAATCCGATCTTCATGGCAACCATATTTAATATTCGCATTTAAAACAATGTCAAAACCATGGTTGTCATAATGTGGATCAAAAATCCCTTGATCACAATAAGAGATATCTTCTACTACAACAAAGTCTTCATGAATGTTGGGATCTTTATTCAATAAATTAAAATTGTGACAAGATTCGGGATATAGAAGGTCAGCTGAAAATATGTCTTGGCAAAACAAATGAAAGGCATCATGAAAATATGCCAAAGAGATAATACTGGCAACAGGGAGTGACCGGTACCAATCACGAGCAATCCCCTCTAATGAAAACCCGAAGATCTTGATCTGAACATCCTCGTGCACAATTTCAAGCTGATGAATAAAGTCATGAAAATTTAGCAAGTGTTCAGCTGGCACTTCCCACTCTTCTCCTTGAAATCTGGGAATACTTCTTTCCCATTCATCTCTACTAGGTACTGTATTAGGAAAACCAACAATCTTTGAGAAATCACAGAAGGCATATCTCTTAGCTAAGATTTTGTTCATTTCATACTAGTGGAGTTGCCAACGGATTTCAGAACAATGGAGCCGCCACTGAATTCGTCCTTCATGGAGTCCCCAGATAGATGATTACAACCAAGATAATGTCCAGTCTTTGTCTATCATTAAATGCTGGATCTATGTCGTCTCCCAAGGAAGCAAAGATTCAATCTCCGTTCCCCAGCAACGACACCAATTTGTTATCACTCCAGGAAACTCTCCTAGGTTGTATCTCAGAGATGCTTGGTAACTTAACTATTTTTGTAATTATTTACTCAATAATGGGTGTGGGGTTGAATCAAGATGAATATCTAAATCACGGGATTGTATCTTCAAGACAATCTAGTTATATTCACACAGTACAAGGCCTTCAAGAGCTATTATCAGATAGGTTTGTAGATCAAATGGATAAGAAACCACTCAATTAACCAAAACATACATAAACAATATATATGATGGGTCAACAAACTAGCAGTGGATGATTATGATTCTTGTTTAATAATCAAAGGTAAGATGACAGTTACCATAGGGCATTTAAACAAAGAAAAAGAAATGATTTCAATTCATAGGCATAGAATAGAAATGAAAAGAAAGTCTGACATTAACAATGAAAGAAGCTTGCAGGCTGAATATATTAAAGAAAGTGTCTGTATAATAATAACAGTAGAGTCTATAACTCAAAGTCGAACCTCCCTTAGCCTCAAGGACTGAACCCCCCTCCTCAATGCTTCTCCAATGAGCTTTAAATAATCTTTACAAATCAGTTTCAATATCCTCAAAAGATGGATCTGATAACCTCTTCACCTATCTCAAATTTGAATATGTGAGGTGGCTAGAAAATGCAGAAATTTCTAGAAATATGCTTCTCAGAAATTGACCTATAGCTCTCAAATCAAAAGAGATTTTGGAAAACTGAGAGAGACGTTTGAAGAGGAGCTAGTTCTGGTAAAAATCCTCTCTCACGTTCCAAAAATACCTTTCCATCTGATCAGAATCTGTCTCCAAAGAAACTGACTAAAACAGGAAAAACCAGATTTCCAAATCTAGTCATATTCCTAAATTTTAGGATTTGATTCCTAGAAGGTTTCCAATGATGAAATGAAGTGCCACTTGCACCCATGAATGATATTTGATAATATATTTGAGTAATAGTCATCATCTTCTCTTGAATAAACTTTTGCCAAGTCAAATTTTGACTTTTTGACCAAAATCTGTGCATTTTTACCCAAAAATAGAAAGGCAACTTAATCTTCTTGCCTTGTCATCTACCTAAAAAGCTGAAAAGGGATGATGATATGTATCCCTTTAATTATTATATATCATTAGAAACCACCCTCAAGGCATCTGGATGAAAAAATAATCAATGTGGGCAAAAAGAAGAACAATCTGCAATTTTTTGTGCTTTCGGTGGCTAAGGAGCCAAAAATTCTGGCCTATTAGCCACTGAAAGCTCTGCTTTCAGTGGCTAAGGGCAGCTGAAAAATCCTTCCTAAGCCACCGAAAGATCTGTTTTTAAATAGTCTTAAAAATTTCATTTCTTTGAAACTTTGAAACTTCAGATCTGTTCTCCAAGGTTCTCTGCAGTTGCTGCAAGGTAATTTCAACTTTAGACATTATGGTCTAACTTCTGCATGCCCAAGTCAATTATCTTATAGGAATAACTTCACCCAACTATGAGTGTTCTCTTAGACCACCTGCATATTTATCTACTAGATTTGACCACTTGCAGAAGTTTCTGGTTTTATAACATCATTGAAAACCTGTTACAGTTGATTCTATACAAAGAATAATAAGCAAGAAACCCTTCTCTGAATGAAAGAAAACTTTGGTGTTCCTTTGGCTATAAAGCAATGGCTGTACAAGGGATTTCCCAAGCTTAATAACACTTAGAAGATCTCTTGAAACCATTTTAAAATCCTTCATACTTGAAAATGATGATAAAATAACATCAAAACCGCCACATTTATGAAAACGTTTCCTTACCTTGCGGGGGACTTTTGACTGCTTTCCTGAGCTCTAAATTCATATCTAAAAGTACCATTGGAAATCTTAGGATGTCTAGTTTTCAATTGACTATTTGATCGTGTGAAATGACCTCTCCACGGCTGAGAAAATTGAGTTTTCCCAAGGAAGATTATCGTTTGAAAAACCTACACTTTCGGTGGCTAAACTAGCCCTGAATTTCGCGTTTAAGCCACCGAAATCTAGGCTTTCGGTGGCTAATGAATAGTTCAAATGTCCGCCTAAGCCACCGAAACCTGAGATTTGACTTTTTTGAAATAAAAACAAAACCAAATGTTTTTCAAACTTTATTACATGCATAAAGCTCTTAAAATGAGCCTTAGAAAATTTAGAAATGAATTTTTTGATGACTTCCTATCACCTAAAATAAACAAATTTGACTGTGTTATTTGAGGTGTTATTTGAGGAGATAACATAATGCATTCTTGGAAATTATTCCATTGACCATGTTTCACCTTGGTGAGTGTCATAGATTTCCTAGTAAGTGGCCAACCTTTGGGAAAGGTTTGTGACTAGGGGTTATCATACCATTCCCGACCATACTTACCAATTTTTTCTCATTACACTCCCATCATATTGTCCTCTTCTAGGTCCTTTGACTTTAGTGACCTAAAAAGAGCCTGCCCTCATTTCATGGGAAGAAGGGGCTGAAGGCACAAAGGGATTGTTGTTGGATAAAAAGATAAAACATAGATATAAACCTTCTAGATACTTCGCCCAGTGATCCCCGAGAAATAAATGAAATGATTCTTTGTAAGAAAAGGGGGACTTGCAAAAATAAATGATAATGAATTCTTAAGGGGTTAGTTGGAGGATGGGAGGTCTCATCACGAGACGACCCATCATTATCATGGGTATTTCTTGGTATGAAATTACCATCATCTGGTCACCAAGCTAGGGTAGTGGCTCTCAGTTACATGACTGAGAGAAAGGAGGTCTCATCAAGAGCCATCCTTCTCATTTCCATGAGGTATTTGTGAGTGACACTATCATTATCTGGACACCACGTCAGGACAAGGGCCTTCAACTAATTCCTTAAAACATGAAAGAAATAAAGAATGACAAGAATATGGGCTTGGAAAAAGTGCATTGCAAACAAAGGTTCCACACACCCTCTATAAAGGCACCCATGAATGAGATAATAAGAGCCCTTGTATATCATGAAACCCAATGACCTATGAAGTCTAAAACCCTTCCACCTCATCATCCATTACATAACCTTGAAATTCCATCCTTGGGAGCATCCCCTACTTGAGGGTTTGGTCTACCCAATAAGACTCCTATGACACCCCTCCCATACTTAAAATTGGTCAATTGTATAGGGTTTTGAGCATTGTTTAATTTGATGAGGTAGTTTTGATGCACATGTTTATGTGCCTTGTTTATTAGATGTGATTTACACTTGTCATGATATATTTGACTTGATATCTTTGGAGGGCGTGCCCATTTGTTTTGCAAGACCTTGATTGGTGGTCAGTTTTGAGAGAACAATCCTAGCTTGGGCTTCCATGGGGAAAGAATCCCACAGGATGGATACCTAGGGCCCACATGTCAGATGATAGAGACGTGCCTTTGGATGCCTAGGAGAGGAAAAACATCACCTCCTTGAGGGTTGATGTCATGATGGGGCTAGGGTTTGGTGGTGATGGAGTTGCACAGTGACACTTGGAATATTTTCACCGGATGAGGCATGGAGAAGGCTTAACACATGATGAGGAGGCTCAAAGAGCCCCAACGACTTCCACATCTTCTCCAACAAGTTTCTCAAGTGCCAAAATGTGCTATAAAGGGGTGACACCATCTTACTTTAGGGTTTCTTTTGTGCAAAAGTGAATTTTAAGATGAATTATTTAATATTTTTTTGATGCAAGGGGAAAGATAAGGGTTTTTGACCCCTTATATTATTTCTTACCCTTGCTAAGTGGACAAACTATGAGTTAGAAAATTTGTATAAATATAGATCATGTGAATCTCATTTTAACATAGCTCTCCCATGTGGAGAAGGATACTTGGTTGAAATTTTCTCTATACTTGTGAATTTTTGGTATCACTCTCTCTTGCAAATGTTTTATGGTGTTATATTTTGATGAATTGATGAGAATACGTGATATGCACCTCTTGAAGGATTTCTCTTTTTCTCTTGGACGATATTTTGCATGGTGAACTAGGGTTTGAAATCTCATTTCTTGGAGTTGGTAAGGAAAAATATGCATATGATAGTTATTTATTGCTTATATTTGGTTATTGTTGGTGAAAACCTAGGAGGAGTATGTTGGATACACCCTCCATACACCCTCCATCATTGCTTCATCCTTTTGTTAAGGTTATAAGTCATTTTTTGAGCAAGGGTTGCTAGGAGAAGTACAAGTGTGTATACCATCCTAGATTTACCCTAAGTTGGTTGAAATACCCTAGGGAGTAAGAGGATTTACACATATAGGGATATTTTTGATCCAAATTGTGTGTAAAGACCCCATTCACCCAATTTCAAAGGCACTAATCTAATCGTTTATTGCATTGGAGAAGTAAAATACTCACATTGAAATACGTGATTTTACAAGATATTTAATTTGTTCAAAGTGGAATCAATTATTTTCCTTAATTGCTTACTTGAGCCACTAGGGAATTTTGATTGGTCAAGGATACCTTTATGTTGTTACAAATTTATGCTACAACCATTAGGGCTACAACAAACTCTCTTTTTCAAGCTCAATTTCTCACTCTTTTACCGTTGGAATTAGTTGGAAAGTTGTTATTATTAATCTACTTGACGTTGGATGTTGTTGGGCAATCGTTTGGCTGATTTCTTGGGGTAAACATTGTTTTTATATAAAAACACTTCTACAACCACTTGTCTGTCATAAATATACTCTGAAAACTTATCTTTACAACCATCTAAATACCACTAAAGTTGTGCTAAAGTGTTGAGAATTTATCTACATGTTTTATGTTTCATAACTCAACTAATATTCGGTGATTTAAGTGGTTTAATCTGCAGTAGTTATTTGTTTTCATTGCCGATATACATTTTTTTTACTACTTCTATTAGGGACAACAAGCTTAACTTTCTTGTCCACCTTACATATACTCCATAGTTGGTTTTTCTTGTGTCTTAGGCAGGTACAAACACTCTCAGTAGGTACCCAAGGACTTTGAAACCTTAAACCATTCTCGAGAATCATTCTTAAGCCTTCTTCCATATATTAACTTGACATATAGGGGCTTCCATTCATACATATCACTTTCCATCTCATTTCCCCCTAGGGTCACCAGGATTCCCCCCTTGAGGTGATTCTATCATCTCTGAAGTGATGGGAATACCTGCCTAAGGTGAAAGTGGGTAGTTGTTCTCAAATTTGTCACCATTTTGGTGGTTGGGTTGGGATTTTCCCAACCTAAAACTTGTGCGATAACATACCTAGTATCTCATGTTACGAGAAAATCTCTCTATGGCTAGGGTAAACCACAACAGACGGAAATGACTGCAGAAATCAACTCTATCCCAACAACATGCTATATAAACCAATATGCAAGCGAGATAAGAAGGAATCCTACCTCATCCAGATGTTCGATGAAGTCCATTGTTGAGCACTTTGACCCAAAGCTATACATCTGCAACTAGTTCTCAACAAACAAGCAAAACAAGCATATGGTGATATTATAAAAGGTTAGCACATTAGATAGCATAATCCATTAATAAACATGACAAATATGTCCATGGAATAATAATGAAATATATTTGCAAGATATCAATTGGATGGGAAAAGAGTATTTCTATTAATAAATGATCAACATAAGTGAAAATATTACAGACTTTCGTGTCTGCACGGTTCAGAACTGAGAAACCAAGTTCCTTCCAGCTGGGCCTCCACCACTTCAATCCTCCACCAAAGGCAAGCTCATAAAAGAGAAACAATGAGGTTCTCAATCAATAAGGGAAGAGCTTGGGGGATGAACACTATGTTCAGAATTAAAGGACAAAGGGATGCAAACTCAATATGAAGTAAATAATTCCTCAAGAGCAACTTTCCTCTCAAAGTTGAATTCTTTCTCCTTTTCCATAGCTCGGAATCGGCCCATTTATAGCCTTGAAAATGGAACTGAAGGGTCGAGTCAGAACGTTTCCAGTATATGGAAGACCAAGGATCATAGATATCTTGTCGTGATATGGAAACCCAACATTAATTTTCATTTTCTAGCACAAATCCCGATGTACGCGGGTTGTAGTGGAGTAGCTTGCATATACGCATGTTGTATAGTGTGCAAGATGCGTACATGTGGAAAAATATTTTTTTTTAGCTCTGGATTTTACAAACAAGGATGATAAGTCTGCATGGGGAAATGGAGACTTATAGGGTGAGTCACATATTTCTATAACATATCACCCTATGCAGACTTATCACCCTATGCAGACTTATAGGGTGAGTCAAATATTTCTATAACATATGCCCCCTAATGTGTGAGGTCATAGGAGTATCTGTGATGACTGAAATACATTATAAATAACCCAGAAGTGGAGTGGTAGGGGACCAAATGGACGAACTCATTGCTCATTACATTCTGCACTGACTTTGCATTCATGGCTACCAATAAAATCACACTGCAAATCCATGTGAAAATATACCAAACAAGTGTTTGTGGCCATGAATAGGAAAACACAAATGTGGTTACATGCCACAAGTTGTCATGGTCATGAACAAGGCCTAGTAGAACCAATCTCAAAACCAATCTGAATATATCTGTATACCATGGAGTACAATCTGATCTCCCATGATCACTGAAGTCATATAGGTACTAGTCCAATTAAAAGGAAGCAACAACTCAGGAAATTTGCGACCATATAGTGATGTCTTCAAGTCTTCTACACAATCTGCCAAAGGTGCAAATTTGCATCATGTGAATAAAGGAGTTGAGGTTAAACACGACGAGACATCATTTGATTACCAGTCATTGATGTATATCGTTAACAAACGCGAGACAACCTACCGATGATGAAAGTAGGTATCAAGGCACCGAGTACATTCTTACACGTGTGAATAAAGGAGCCGGTGTCAAACACATGAAGAATCCATCGATTAGGAGACATTGATGTATTCCCAATTGTCGATGGCGAGAGGGCCTACCACTAATGACTGCAAGCCTCAAGGTACTCATAATACTCTAGGTCTTGTATCCAGAATAAATGAGTTGAATTCGATGGAAGGAGACCCGTTGAAAGGAGATAATTAAGGCATCTCTCATCAATCAACACGAGGTACAAAGAAGGAGCTTCATGATTTGGTGGAAATCAGACTAAGAACATGTTCATGAACCAATGACCCTGTGTGTCTTTCGCGTGTGTCAAGTGCAAGCGATACACAAAAAAGACCCTCTGAATAACAACCAATGATGAAAAATGCTGACAAAGGCGAGTAAACCACCAATAAGGCTAATGGCATCCAAGACACTGCACGAATACAAATGTGTGAATAGATGTATTATCATCGAACACAAGGAAAACCACCCAGTCAACGACTAATGATGAAATGCCAATTGTTGGGTTCAAGGTTACCTACCAATGATGAAAGTAGGGCCAGGGTGCATGATAGGACTTACGATATCATGCGATTCTGAGATAAACTGAGGGTATGGCCGACATGCAAAGTCAAGAGTTCTGAGGAGTGGCAGATACAGGCTGATAGACTTCCTTTGAACAAGATCATGAGACATATGGAGGACTTTGAAAACATAGACCCAATGATGAAACCATAAGATGCAGGAGGCATCAATAAAACTCTCTTTAGGGACTGGAAGAGGAACTAGTCGATAGAGAAGACTCTGTAACGAGTTCAGCTTCCTAAGGCCATGCTAATCCCAAAATTATGATGATGAATGGACTCAAATAAATTTGTGCTATGTTCAAAGGCGACATGATTTTTTCCAATATAAGATAATGATCTCTTCCCACCTGTCTTTTTTTTTTTTCATAGCAAATGAATGTTATGATATAGAGGAGGAAACGAGTGTCGCAAGTAAGCAAAACTAGTTCCAGCAGTGGAACATACCTATGCTAAATGCAGGAAAATGCATACGGGAGATGGACACTCAGGGGAATGTTCCCTCCTAGGTATAGGGCGTCAAATTGAGAAGGATATAAACAAGGCTCTGCTTGGTTGAGGATGCAAAACTGCTGAGGCAAATGATTTATAACGCAAAGCGAGAACCGACTATAGGCTCAATACTACAAGCAAGGGCATGAGATGCAATCACAACTTAATGCCAAAATATGTCATTTTTTATAACTTTTAGTTAAATTGGTGTGAAAAAGGGATAAAATTGTTCCAAATAGACGTCTTTTCAAATCCAATTTTTGAGTGTGAAAGAGACAAGTTCACTCAGAAATTGTTTATCTTTTTGAAAATGAGTCGGAAAAGAGATTAAATTAAATTCATTTGGGAGTCCTTGGGTTCTAAGGATACATGTTTATGAATGAGAAATGAGTTTCAACATAAATTCATGTACTAGCTATGAAGGACTCTTGGCCCTATGAAAAAAAAAACTGCATGGGCACCAAGTGAAGTAGAGGATCTAACTAGGGCACCCATGTTTGGTAAGTCTCTACCACTTGCTAACGACATGACTTATAGAAGATGAAAGGTTTTGTGTTGCAACAAATGGGTTCGTACCTAAGACATACAAAGTGACATTTATAGGATAATGCAAAATGCATGATGGAATGGATACCTATCCTATATGTTGGGTAATGAAAATGCCTGCCCGTGGTGACGAACGACCAACGTAACGTTGAAATCCGCAAAAATCCCGGGTTCAAACTGCAAAAAACAACTCAATCCACCTTTTTGGGTCACCGGGATTCCCCCCTTGAGGTGATTAATACCATCTTTGAAGTGATGGGAATACCTTCCTAAGGTGACAGTGGGTAGTTGTTCTCAAATTTGTCACCATTTTGGTGGTTGGGTTGGGCTTTTCCCAACCTACAACTTGTGTGATAACAGTCCTAGTATCTCCTTCCTTTCTTGTTAATAAGTTTCCCTTTCTTTTTGTGGATTGAATGTTGGCATGGGATCATTTGATTTCATTATTCATTATTCCACTCCCTTTCCTTTCTTTGTCGCATCTAGTCTGATTCTCATTCCACCGCGTGTAACAACTGCTACTCTTAGTTGATCGTCGCGTTCTTCAACAACTATCATCTGCAAATTCTAGTTCTGATTCTAATGTTGGGTCTGATGTTGGTTATGATTCCCTCTCACCTGCCACTTTGTTATAAGTTGAGGAAAATCTTTTTTCGCATGATCCAAGTTTCTACAATACGTGCATGTCATGCAAGGATTTGGGCAATCTCTTGCTAAATTTCATGATTGATTGTAGTTGTAAAAAAATATCAATCCTATACCTCCTTGACTAGATCCTCCACGTCCTCAACCTCTATCGAAACCTCCACGTCCACCCTGATAAAGCCTCTTGGAGTGTTATACTATGGAATTCCTCCTTCTACTGTGACATTTTCCTCCTAAATTCTGTATGCATCTGAAATGCGCTCTTTCATGAAGTCGAATGTGCGACAATCTTTCTCATCATGTCCTACCGATTTGCAAAAAATACATAATAAATTTCTTTGGATGCTCTGATTTTTCTGTAGTAAGGGACAAGCAGTCAGATGATGGTCCCATGTCTTACATATCTTGCAATACTCCACTCCTCCTGCCAATAGGTTTGGTGCTTCGGTGGCCATATATTGCGCGAAGGCTGGACACTCTACCTTCTTGTGGCCTTATGTTTTAAATGTTATACACCAAATATGTTCATGCTTTTCCTTTTCCTTAGTTATCGCTAATAATTGAATTCTCAGCGCAGCCAACTATGACTGTACTTGCTCCATATCCTATAGGAGATGCTTCCAATTTCATCGTGATTTCCAAAGCTTCTAGCCACAACGTGAAATTCTACTATGTTAACAGACAACAAATGTACAACAATAGGCCTGCTATAAACCATTCTCAATGTTGCTTGTCATGAATATGAAAGGTTAACCTACCCATTACATCTTTAAATCTCTGGTCATAGTCCCACATTGCCTCTTTCTGTACTTTCTTAATTTCCTTTAGTTTTGTAATATATTGAGATTCAGATTCCAGCTTCTTGAATTCCTTTAACAATGTTTGTCCTATTTCTGCCAAAGTTCTTGCTTTTTCATTCATAATAGTTGTCTGAAACTTCATATACCACAATAGTGCAAGGACCCTGAACGTTGTGGCCAATTGCATGATCTTTGTCACCTCATCTTGGATTTTCTTCGCAATCCATATTGTGTCACATACAAACAAGTGTTTCTTAGGGTCCAACCATTTGTTGGCGCGCAAGGGGAAGACCCAGGGTTAATCATTCAAATACCAACAAAACCCTTAGATATCGACCCTTTCGACATCACTTGCAAAGCAGGTGAAGTCTCACCCAAGGCATCTAGAGGAGCTACATGAACCAAGTTTTTGAAGTGATGAGGGGAAGTGAGGCATCCTTCATGTCCTTGCTACCATTTACT
This sequence comes from Picea mariana, assembly GCA_032191745.1. Classification (NCBI taxonomy): domain Eukaryota; kingdom Viridiplantae; phylum Streptophyta; class Pinopsida; order Pinales; family Pinaceae; genus Picea; species Picea mariana. Next base: position 71,258 of record JASDQU010738482.1, on the reverse strand, counting down.
CATGTGCTTAGTTCTCATATATTAATAGTTACTTTATCATTAAACATAATCTATATGCGATACTATAACATCATATGTGAGACATACATTCAACATATATCATAAAAAATTATACATTGCAAACACATCATAACAAATAGATTTACGTGGTTCACCTAACTTGGGATACGTCCACAATGATTGGCTTCTTATATTACTCATTAATATATTTCTTACAACTACGCACTACACTACAAGATATGAAATAGTAACATCATTCCAAACCTGCCTATTCATTTTGCTGCAGTGTGAGTTCAATCCTCAATCATACCTCGGACTTCTTCCTTCGCTCGACTCCCTTACTCCAAAAATCACTAGGAACGTTTCCTAGGTTGAACATACTACATACACACACACCCCTCCCAAAGAAACCTTTTACATATTTATACATAACAATAGGGCTAAGGCTATTACAAAAGTGGACAAAGTGTCCCCCAAAACCCCATTACAAAAGTGGACAAAGTGTCCCCAAAACCCAATGTTTTATAATCGTTTTCTGCCTTTTGCATGTTGCTTTGTCGTGCATCCTTTTGTCATGCTATTTGACTCCTTGAAGTCTGCTCCCACCGCGCACTTTGGTCCATCTTCTAATTTCTTTTTACCCTTTGACTTCCTTTTAGCGTAGATCCTAAAACTGATCCAAAATGCCTCTCTAACAATGGTCCCTATAAGGTGTTACAAAGGATTGGAACTATGGATAAAAAATTGGAGTTTCCCCCATCTTGACATGTACATCTAGACTTCCATGTTTCTTGATTAAATAGGGTAATTGATGACAAGATTCCATATTAGATTATTTTATCAGAGATTAATAAAGAACATAAACTTATACTAGGAAAAAAAACAATCCTTGAAACAAGGAGCAAGTAACTATGAAATTGAGCAATTATTGAGTACCTCATCAAGTGGAAGAACCTACTAGTAGAAGAGATGACTTGGTAAGATGAACTCTTCATGCAAAAACATCCATAGCTAATCAAGTGAAGAGGGAAACACTTGTTTGAAGAGGAGGGGCATGTAAGCCCTAGATATTGACTTATTATATTTCTATTGTTATATTAATGTTGTTCTTATTGGTCAGCGAGACCATTTAATTGTAATTGTACCCTTTGTCTCCTATATATACTAAGGAAACCTAGTTTTAGTGAACATATCATCTTGTACATTTGTTATATTGTATAATGAGGTTTCCCCTTTAAGAGGCTTCTCATTCATTCTTCTCTTTTATTCTCAAGGCATGGAGTTACTTCCCTTTCTCTTTCTATTTGGGTGTTTTGGAGCATAACATGGATCACCACTCCTAGATAGATAAAAGAGATGACTTACACAATAACTCCTTCAAGAATATGAGAACCTTCTCCAAATACCATAATACATAAAACTGAGTTTTATGTATTAGGGTAATGAATAAAACTATGTCTTCACCCATATTTAGAGTCTAGACTTGGAAGCATTTAATAAACTCTTCAACCTTGTCCTGTAAATTACGACATTGATTTCTCATAGTGGTTAATGGTCATTTCTATGTTTTCTTCCTAGTGATAAATGAGTACGTAAATCATAGATATGATTATAACGTCTATAACGTGTTGGGAAGATAAACAACCTCGCCCCAACTTCCAACCTCCAAAGTTGTCTTTCTCTCTTTGGTATTCAATTCCTCCATAGTTGAACTCAAAGTACTCTCTTTTTCAACATAGTAACCTAAGTAATGAAATGTGAAGGTAACATTTATTCCTTCAAAATTAATTTGGATTGTAACAAAGATTGTAAATTTTGATGTAGCGATCCAACACTTCAATGAGAACTTGATCAACAACAACTTCCATTAAAATTCAAAATAATATATTACAATTGTTATAAGGAAATCAATACATTGAATAATTATATTCTCCCTATAGGCCCTTTGGGAGATAGGAGCATAAAGGCAAAGGTTAAACCAAATGGTGATTTAACACGGAGATTTGATGGTACAAATCTAAATAAGTATTTATATTAGTTTTCCTTTCTTTTATGTGTGTGAGCTTTGGTTTTTATTTATTTCTATTGTTTTATGATACATTTTATGATACATAAAGTTACAATCTTGTAAAAAAGATATTTGATATTTATGGATAAATTTATTTGTAAATCTATACATTATTGGGATCTTATAAAAAAGATATTTGATATCTAAGAATAAATTTATTTGTAAATCTACGCATTATTGAGATTTTGTCCATAACAATATCAAGTAACTATCTTAACCTAAAATTTATTAAAAAAATGGAAATAGAGATGAAATTGTAAAAAAAAATGAAATTGTTAATAGAATTCAATTATTTCCAAACTTTAAATTTATTTTTACTTTTTTTCCAAAAAAAAAATTTCTCGAATTTATATAGGGTATAAATTCATTTACAAGTAAGCTGCAACGATCTTTGAACCGTGGTCAGTGCATTAGCAATGAAGGACCAATACAATCAAGACAGCAGTGTTGCTATGCTAGAGACAAGGCCTTCAAAGCGGAGAGAAGACTGGAAAGTGAATCAAGCGAAAAAACTTTCAAAATAACTGTCAACTATCTATAGCAATGAGGGGTAGCCATCATCATTCAAAGATACTAATGTAGGAAATAAGACTCTCTATCCCTCTATCACAGTGGTAGACCGAGAGTCTCCCTACCACTTCATTTAGGGCCCTCTTTGAGAGAGCATCCGCCTCCCTATTGTGTGATCTGGAAATGTGATGAAATTTGATGTCGGTGAAGTGTTTGGATAGATCCAGGGTTTTTTGCTTTCAGCATTCAATATGGATTGAATGAAGCTTGCATTTTTGAGTTATCCAGTTGATAATAACTCTCGAGTCACCAAGGACATGTAAGTGATTGATAGACCAAAAGGAAGCTAGAGTGAGGGAGGCCCATAAACCCATGAGCTCAACTTTAGTATTTGTACCCACACCACAATTGATGAATCACTTTGTGATCCTCAACAGATGGTTTTTGAAGATGCCTCCAGCCCCACAACATAAGCTGTTTGACTGTGCAGCTCCGTCGAAGCAAGCTAAAGTGTACCCTTCAGGCATCTTAAAATCAACAGCTTTGTAAGGGAAGGAATTAACCATAGACGGTTGCCAGTAGAAGGAGGCCAAAACTCTGTGCACAACAACAAGCAAGGAAGGAGGGCGATCCTCAAAAATCGCTCTGTTCCGTTCTATCCAAATCTGCCAACAGACATGGGCAGCCAAACAAAGCGGAGCAGATTTTTGTGTGGACCACAATGTAAAACAATCTGAGATGGTGACGCCGCTCCAAGAAAAGGGAAGAGAAAAGTGCTTGAGCAGTCTATTCTAGACCTCCTTAGTGAAATCATAGTGTACCAGGAGATGGTGGATGTCTTCAGAAGCTCAGTTGCAAAGTAGACAGATTCTGGGGCCCTCCCAGCCTCTCCGTCGGAGCATGTCCCATGAGAGAATTTTCTCTTTTCCATCGAGCCAGATAAAGAGTTTATATTTAAGAGGGATTGCCCAATTCCACAGCTGGAGAAACCATGAATTATCATCGCCGAGGTTCAGCTGTTTAAGTAGAGTAGTGTAAATATTTTTTACTGTGATGATGCTCGTGGCATCCCCTCCAGCCCACAGAAGTGAATCTGGCTCATCAATAAGGGAGATGCCGACGCTTTTTAGTGCAGAGGTGAAGTGGTTCCATTCTGTAGCCCACGATCCACTTAAACACAGGTCGCCGCTTCCCATCCAACTATCCGGAAGAGAGAGGACGCTAGTCGGTACTCTAACTTGTGCTAGAAACAAAACGTTTATAGAACAGAGCTGCGAACTCAGAGTCGGAGAGAGTAACAAACTATCCTCCAGCCCGAGGATCTTATCCATTCCGATGATAATCTCCTTACCAGAGCCAGGCTTCCATCAGAGCCAATGGAGTATCACTGGAGAGGAAGCGACCAGGCCCTTCCAGAAGGGAGAAGCCCTCTTCAGCTGAAAGGATGACTTTCGAAGCCAGTTGAAAAGCGGTTGGGAGCCCAGGTATTTTTCCATAATGATTCGGTGCCAAATGTTGTCGTGAGTGACTGCTCTCCAAAAAGAACTAGCCAGAAGGGCTGTGTTGAAGGTGGAGAGGTTCTTGAGACCCCAACCCCCTGCCCTTCGAGGTTTTGATAGTGAATCCCAGCTGCAAAGATATTTATTTATTTTTTATTTTTTTACTTACCCTTGAATATAAAATACTTTGTTTTTTTTCACTTACCCTTGAATATGAAATACTTTGTTTTTTTTCACTTACTCTTGAATATGAAATACTTTATTTTTTTTCACTTACCTTTAAATATGAAATACTTTATTTTTCTCACTTACCCTGAAATATGAAAACTTTAAATTTCTTTTTATTTTATTTTTTTCACTTACCGTTGAATATGAAATACTTTATTTTTTTCCACTTACCCTTCAATATGAAATACTTTATTTTTTCTCTTACTTTAAATATGAAATACTTTATTTTTTTCACTTACCCTGAAATATGAAATAATTTTTCCATATCTGCTTTGGATATTCTTACATCCTTCTTCTTTTATGTTGAGACTCCAGAAACAAGTCGAAGGCATAACAAATTCATACCTCTTGTTGTAATCACAGTAAATTATTCTTGAATATGAAATACTTTTTCCATCTCTGCTTTGAATGTTCCTTACATACTTTTTTATGTTGAGACTTACTTTTTCCATCTCTGCTTTGAATGTTCCTTACATACTTTTTCATGTTGAGACTCTAGTAATCAAATCAAAGGCATAACAGATTCATACCTCTTGGTGTAGTCAAGACAAATTTATATCTCTTGTTTTAGGCATAACAAATTAAAATTTTATGTTTGTATGAGATTAATTTTATATGAAATTGGAAATATTTTAAAAAGATATTTGTGATATGCTACTCACTGCTAAATAAATATGTAAATTAAAATTAAAGTTTTCAGTATTTTGTTTAATTTAATTTCCAGACACCGAGGTGTAGAAATTATATGCTTTATTGTTTTTTAATAAAACATTAAGATTTGAAAATTACATTCTTTACATTGTTTTTTAATAAAACATTAAGATTTGAAAATTACATCTTTTATATTTTATACTTCAATAAGGATCAAATTTGTAATCAAAATGTCACCTTTCAAAAAAAAAAAAATTGTTTTCCAATGAAAAGTATGGAAAACCAAAACATAAAAAAATTAGTTGATAGATAAAGAAGAAAACAATTTTCAAGATCTTGTCTAATTATATTAGAATGCAAACTATGACTGATGAAATGGATATATCAATGGGAACACATCATAAGAGGATTCATGACATTAATTACAATTTTCTGTTGTTTAAATTGTATTTTTAAATGTAAAAATGAATTCAACATGCTAAAAAAATTTGGGAGCACTCGAAATATACAAAATTAATCACTCAAATCTACACATTCAACAATTTTTCATGAAATTTCAAACAAATATCCCCAAAAAATATCCTTAAAAAAACAAAATATCTACAAAGCATCCAAAAATATTTGACCACAGTTAAAACCAAATACAACAATTGAATCCGTATGGCCATAATTATTGCTTCAACTTCCCAACAACAACACTCTTCACACCAATGCTGTACGCCAGTGCTTCAAACTGCTCTGCAATTTGAAAAAGGGCAAACAGATATTGGCTGCGATTTCTCAAGATATTGAATTTTAAATGCTACCGTTTCTTCGCAATACGTATATACCATATCGATCAAATCCATTCCTTCCGTCCCATCGGGCTTGATATAGCCATCCTAAATAGAATTCCAAGGCATGTAAAACTTTACATTATACATGGATTTTAATAAAACTTATTTTTTAAAATATTATTTTATTTTAGCCATCCTAAATAGAATTCCAAATCATGTAAAACTTTACATAATAATAATAATAATCTATTTTTAAGGTCACGACCAAGCCACATCAAATTGGTGTATGAGACTTCGTTTAAGAGGAAACACATGTTCTTAACTATTAGGCCCACTCAGGTTGTATATAATAATAATCTATTTTTAAGGTAAAGGCTAGGTCACCACACCAAATTGGTGTATGAGACCCCTTTGTTTGTGGGACAAGGGACCCCCTCCGCCCAACGATTTGACTGGTAAAGTCTACGAAGGTATACATACCCTACCCCCCTTTCAATTTGAACTTGTGACCTCTTAAGCTTAGATCTAAGGCCTGGACATGGCCACGTGTCGAGAGTAGAACAGCCCGGTAAGTTGACCGTACGACGAAAATAGTACGGATCATATACCTTCTAACTCCACGTGACACAAATCCAACGGCTACAGTGATGCACGGATCCCACAGTCTGACAAGAGACACGTGGACAAATCCGAGGCTTCGGCGGCAGTTTGAGGAATGAGCTAACTGTAGGTGAGGTACGACCACGGACAAGGCTGCCAGTGTAGGGTCTTGAGATAGGCCATGGGCCATTGTCCCTTGCCACGGGCACGGACCAGGCTGCATAAAACAGAAAACCCGCAGAACGCAGAAGTAGAAGCAGCGAAGGGAGGAGCGGAGTTCATTCGACGGTATGTGGCCAATCTGACTTAAGGCGGCATTGTAGTTCTCAAAATTTACAGACTGATCTCCATATAGTGAGGTGAGTGCCTGTGACCAACGCGGAGTCCAAGGTTCGATTCTCGTAATTCTCAAACCCGCGTCAAATTATTGTAAATATCCTGAGCCTTCGATCTTGTTTACAGTCTCCCCTGTGCGTAAGCAAAAATATTTACTTTCTGAACTCTTTGCAAGAATCAAATTCTGCCCCTTTCGTTTTTCCAAAACGAAATCTTCACTGTATTGCCACCTTAATTGGTTTTGGATTATATTTAGAACCAAAATGAACGGTATTATTAACCTAGCGAAAAAATACATAGAGATAATTAAATCATTTTTTATTAATGAAATAATGGTGTTAATGAAACTGACTCTACCCGAAGTGCTCACCAAAATCAAGACATTCCCTCACTCTCCATGTAAATGCCTTTGGGTCGCTTCTAAAGAGCTATCTCGGCCCTCTTGAGAATAGTAGATTCCTATTGAAAATAGTTGTGTAGTGAAAAGGTAGGCTCAAGATTATACCAAGCAGAGAAAATTACCAAGGTTTTCTATAATTTTGCAAACATGGGAAGGTTAATAATACTAAATGAGATATTCAATCTTACTTCTTAATTTTAAGGAGATAGCAAGTGTATGGGTTACAAGAATCTATTCGAGGTCCCTAAAATCAATTAACATAGCAAAAATTATAAAACTCTCTTCTTTGTTTTCAAGTTTTATCCACGTGGATTAAAATGATAGTTTGGTGGAGGTAATTTTTAAAGAAGAATTAAATGATGTCCTTTCTTCCTTCCAAAAAGATAAGAACCTCGGTCTAGAAGGATTTACAATCAAGTTCTACCCGGGATCCTATGATCTCATAGAGGAGGATATTCTAGGAATGGTGGAAGAATCTACAGTTCCAAGCTAGGTTTTAGGAGCATTAAACTCTACCTTTTTGGCATTGATACCTAAGAAAGTTGCTCTCGATACATTTGAAGAATTTTGGCCAATCTCTTTGTGTAATGTCATCACTACTATATTTGAACCCATTTTTGAACATAATTCAATGTGAGTTCAACATTATAAATGTTGATTTCATGTCACTCAAGATTTTAATATACATTGGCTAAGTGTCATAGAATATTCAACATCTTACATGTCGCTAATCCAACGAGTAAGAAATAATGACCCTTTTTTTTGGCATATTCATCACTTACTCGATGCTAAAATGACATATAGATGACATGTATCCAACATTTACCTCTTCATTTTTGTGTGGACCACATGACAAGAAGCATTGGTTACTTATTGAATAATCGACGTGAAAGAAACAAATATTCAACACGTGTGATGTGAACTAATTTAGAATCTATTACGTGGTCCCTGCCATGTGGCAAACACCAAATGCCTATTTTTAACATCAAATAGGTGTTGAGACATCGATATATAATTCAAAATCTACCACATGTCTATAAATCTATTTAATGTGACATAATCGATGCATATGCTAATGTCTCATATCTAGTCAACCTCTCTCTCTCTCTCTCTCTCTCTCTC